>OX104115.1:64624604-64832104 GCA_944474755.1 Limnoperna fortunei
CTGTATCTGTTATACTTTTTGAACTATAAGCCAAAAACTGTATTTTGACCCCCCTGTTCTATTTTTAGCCATGGCGGCCATGTTGGTTGGTCTGAGGCCATGATTTGTGCAAACTTGGCAGAGGACATTTTACTGATGATATGTGCAAAGTTTCAAAGCAATCCCTTCAGTGGTTTTGGAGGAGAAGATTTTTAAAGAAAAGTTAACGACGACGACGACAACGACGGACGACGAGGCGACCAGTGATGGCAATAGCTCACATGACCCTTCGGGTCAGGTGAGCTAAAAAGGTACCAGTAATCAGTTTTCTCTGAAAATAAAAATATTTTATACAGTGAGACAGATCGTGTACTCTTTATAACTAGTGTCTATGCTTTCTTTAAAATAAAAATTTGTCCCCTGCCCCATGATAAAAACAATCTCTTGTAAAACTGTCACTCAAATAAAGGTAATTCTTTTCAACTGCATTTAATGCCAAATAATTCCTTCACACAAACATAATGTACAAATGTAAAAAATGAAGAACGTTTACTTCAAAAATCCTGTTTCACAGTGGAAAACATTCATGACAAACATAAAACTCTCATTTCAAAAAGACCATATTCACATTACAAAACAGGGTCTAGTTTGACCATATATATCCCTGTAGGGTTCACTTCGTAGATAAAGGAATCATTTACATGTGCTATACCATGGCTTGTTCCGTCGAAAACATCTGTAACATTGAAAGATGACGCACCAGTCACACCAAAGTCGGATAAAGATAATTTTATTGTCCTCGGTACACCTTCATTGTCGCTGTTTATTATAGCTATGGCAAAGCTGTGTGGTTTGTACAGTGGACGTCTCCATATCTCAAAACGATTAAACTGAAAAAAAAAAGATGTATGGAAACAATTAAAATACAAATTGGTTCTTGACAAAAATGACCAGTGGAAGGTTTAAGACTTAAAGCCTATTATAAGGTGGTTACTTCATCATAAAGCAGTTCTTTTCTTAACTGTTCAGACATATGCAAAAGATTAATCGATATGTAATATGACTGCAAGTAAAATGTGTTCCATAAGCATGCAAATCAAGTGAATATTTTCTTTTCACTGTAAATGGACTCTTGTTACAGAGGTGATAAGTTATGGTAAAAAATCAGATCATGAAATTAGTATGTTTGCTAGTCAAGGGCCCCAATTGGAGTTGAAGTACTATTAATTAATTTCTGCATATTTTTAATGGTAATTTTTCCAGAATATATTCTGTTATAATAACTCTTCCATGTGTCATGTCTGATTTTGATTCTAAAGATAAGCAGAACTTAAGAAAATCATGACAAGTTACCTTAATGAATTTCTCCAAAGGGAGGTCTTTAAAAGAGAATATAATTCCAAGTGTGGCAACTAGTACCGTTACATCACAATATCTTACCACATTCCGTAAAAGGCACAGCTCTCAACAAGTTTTAAAGCAGGAGGCTAATAGACTGAAATAATCTAGACTTTTGTGAGGTATTAAACTGAAAACATTAACATTTTAGCCCGTAATGATGTCAAATAGACTGAATTGCTGGCATATTTTGTAAACCATGAGAAGTATGCTTACTTTCCATAACCTTTGACCTTGTATACCCAGAGGATCTTGGTTGATAGACAACAATATTTTATTCAGCAGTAATCCTTTGGACGATGTCCTTATGTTCTCCAAATCTACAGACATAAATAACGGTGATGCCATCATAGCCCACATCCCCATATGTAACTTCTCTTGATTGAAACTTAATCCATAACCACCAATGATCAACTACAAAAATAATTAAAAAAATTGTGTACACAACCAATTTCTTCCCTGCTAGGATGAAAATTCATTTTTCGTTCAACATGAAATTCCACACAAATATTCTGAGAAATTTCTTAGTTCAAAGGGGCATAACTTATACAAAAAATATCTGATCATAATTTCTTGTTGATATGCACAAATTCTGATCAATAGTTTCAAACTAGAAGTGTGTACTGGTTGTTTCATACATATATTTTGAGAAATTTCTAAGTTAAAAGGGGCATAACACCTACAAAAAATATCTTATAATTACCTGTCAATATGCACAACTACATATAGTGTTTTTCATTCCTACCATGTTTCATACAATTCTTATCAGTAGTTTTTGAGTGCTTACGAGTTGCTTTATACATAATTATATTTTGAAACATTTTTAAGTTTAAAGGGGCATAACACCCACAAAAATTAAAATTTCCTGAAAATATGCACAAATACCTATGGTGTCCTTCTCTCCTTCTTTTTAAATAAAATTCTGACCAGTAATTTCAGAGATGAATGGACAGACTAACAGACAGATGGAGGGACAGAAAGACTTCCTGACAGAAGCGTAAAAAAAAACCATAATACTGAAAACTTTAACTTCAATCAGAGATTCCACTGTCAGAATTTTAGTTTTGCTTGAGATGATTTAATCGCCAGTTAGTTAGATATTTAAAAAGATAAGATCGTAGCATGACATAGGTTACTGTTAAAAAGCAGTACAGTTTTCTGATTCCAAGGCAACAGCTAGTACTTAAAATAGGAAACGTCATTTGCACTTCAGACATAATGTTCAAACAGTAGATTTGTACATGAGGATTTATCTATAAAGACATATACCTCGTCAGGGTCATTCCATGATCCTGGTCCAGCATATGCAGTCATATTAAAGGTGTTGTTACCATAGTAATCAATGATGTCATACATGACATCCCATGAATCCTGAATATCTCTGTAATTACGCCATTGGTTACAATACTTTTTGAATGCTGGATAATCAGTCTGAAACAATAACAACAATTTGTTTTGTACAAGAATTTTTTCAGGTAAGTACATGTTTTTAAGGGTATGCCCCAATTTTGAAATTATAGTTTCTTATATTAAATCTCATTTAAATTAAGAATATTTAAAAAATTAATATCCCAATAAAATTGTTTAACACTATTTCTTGTTAAATTTTCCTTTGATCTGATCAAATCACATTTCTCTCTACTAGCTCTATCTGGAAAGTATATTATCAACATTTTCTAAAGGACAACATGATGTCCCAGTGTTTGATAAACAGATTAGTGTCGTTTTGTTTGGTTGATCAATATGCATGGTTTTTTTGTAAATAAATGCAGAAAAACAGGTAAATATAAATGATTTTTTTAAAATTTAGTCCTCAACTTATTGCTTTGTGCTTAAGCAATAAGCACCAATTTTACAAAATCTTTGTCTATTGACTCAGTTTCTGCTGCAATTTAAGTACAGAATAAAATCAAAGGCTAGTCTATACATATCATACACCTTGCATGATTATTACAACAGAATTATTTAAATTGCAAATATGGGGGATTTTTGTAGGTGTAGAAGAGTTAACTGCCAAAATAACAGGTTTTTGCTGAAATGAGCTAGAAAACACAAGTCTGTAGTTATCCAACGGGAAGTAGCCACCAAACACTCTGACCCCTAAAGTTGCACACCTTAAAAAGTTTCAAGTACTGTCAACAAGGAGCAACCATTAGGTACACTGACCACTGCAGTACAAACTAGAAAAACAAATAAATTTGGATACATGTATTACATATCGATTAGAATAATGTCAGCCTTGACCTTACCAACTCTTTAGATGTTGACACATAGGCTGCCCAGCTACATAAGTACAGTATTGGTCTCCCTGTCTTGTTAAGGAAAAATCCCATTGCTTCATATCCTATAACAAAGTACATTAAATTGAAATCTGCATATAAAATTGTATTATTAAATAAAGTAATATCTTTTTAAATATTTTCACAAATGCAATACAGAATTCTTTTTTATCATCACAGACACTAGTCAAATTGCATCTAATTAAACATGATCAAAAGAGCCACTTTAATTTTGCAGTAGACACAGTTTTGTGATTTTGTGATACAAGATTACCAAACCCATTTCACAAAACATGCTAACAGTAAAAAGTTAAAGATTGCATGTTGAAAATCTAAAATTAACTATCACAAGATTGCATGTTGAAAATCTAAAACTAGCTATCACCAGTGGAAAAATGTTGTAATTCCCTTTTCCCAGAAGGAGAATCTATGTATTTTTACCATCTTTCATGTCTGCTGTGTCTGCATTACATCCATCCAGCTTCAGTAAATCTACTCCCCAACTGGCAAATGTCTCGGCATCTAATTGTAGATAAAATTCACTTCCAGGATACCCCATACAGGTCCTTGTTCCAAAGTCTTCATAAATACCTAATTTTAGACCTTTACTGTGTAGCTACAAAAACCAGACATTTTTTAACAAGTATAAGAATCATGATTATTTTTTAAGAAACTATAATTTATTTATGTAAAGTCGCATCTAAATTTACTCTATAATAAATGTCAGAACATCAGTCTTCTTACCAGGAAGTTTAAACTCCCTTAAAAGTTTTATATAGTTTAAGCCACACATTAAATGTCAATAAATTTAAAAAACGAAGAGACTTTATAAATACGGTTTGTTTGAACTGTGTTTTAACACCACTTTCAGCAATTTTTCAGCTATATCATGGTGTCCTTCAGTAGGAAAACTTGCAATCCTTTTCAATTAAGATTCCTGCCCACAGTGAGACTCGAACCCACAACCTCAGTTGTGACAGACCACGTGATTAATAATACACGAACTACATTAAGTCCCGGCCATCGATGACCGTAAATATGGTACATGTTTTATATGTTTCATGTGCTCCATACTTTCAAAATAGGATCAGGATATTGACAACCTGATTATGGTTGTCATATTTCTAAGCCTTGAATTTAATGCACAATCTGACACTCTGTGCTGTCACAATACAAGTATTAAGTATATACATAAGCATATTTAAGAATAAAATACAATAAAAACCAGAGGCTCCCAAGAGCCTGTAATGCTAACCCGACTTGCCAAAAAACAAAGCTTTAGAGTACAGAATTTTGATGCAATTTTTTTTTTAAACTTAAGTTAATATTGTTTCTTAGAGACGTGTTTCTATGTATTTCCCATTAAGTCCTATGTTAATGAATGCATGAAGTCACTTGCCAACAAGGATTTAGGAATTTGCACTAAAAACTGAAAATTTGTTGAGAACCAGCTGGGGTACATTTCTACAATATCAGAATTAAATCTGCCAAGCCGAACATGTGGTTTTACCAATAATTTGAGATAAATCTTCATAGATTACATATGTAACTCTGATATTTAATGTATGTTTATTTAAGGTTAGATGCAATTTTTAGCCCCATGTATATGAATGGGTCCAGTTTCTTTTAGGAAGGGAAGCTCCATAAGTTCTGGTAAAACCCTTGGCTTTGGCAGTAAAACCATTGCCCTTTATAGTAAAACCCTTGCTCTCAGAAGTAAAATTTATTCCTTGGCAGAAAAACCCATTCCTTTGGCAGTAAAACCCATGCCCTCAACAGTAAATCAGTTTACAAATTTAATACTTTTTAAAATGTAAAGAAACAAAATCTTACATAAGTACTCTAGGAATATTGGATTTATCCAATCTTGATAGTTAAATTATGGAATTTTAACTATCTTGACTGAAGAAATCTGATAATCCACTTGTATCAATGTAAAATCCTATATTTTCAATACAGTTTCCATGCTTTCACTATGCAACATATTATAATACAACTGGAAAATGTTCTATAAAAGTTAATCCCACTGATTCATAGAGGAGAAGTACTATAGAACTGGTCTGGTAAATCATGAATCATATTAATGACATTCCTAAATTTACATAATCTGCCAAAAATCACATCCCCTTGCGAACCCCACTGATTCGTCCACCAATACAGGGAACCATCAATCGAATAAGACATGACAAATCATGAACTGTATCAATAAGTTAACCTAACATAATCTGCCAAAAATTTGATCCCACTGGGGAACCTGACGGGATCTGCTTGCAGCCTCCCATTTGAGTCTCTTTCTTTTGCCATCCAACAGTCATCAATAGACATATAAATATACCCAGCTTCTTTGTAACCATCTGCTGCCATACGGTCTGCCTGACGCATTATTAAGTTTTCACTAAAAAATACATGAAAAAAGTCAAATATACAGTTTTAAAAGTTGGTACACTTATGATTAATGTGTAAATTCGGTCTACATTAATATTCTAATATAAACACTGAACGGTCAATAAGAATAAAAAACCATAGGATAGTTACAAAATCCGCATTGAGACATAGACACCTGAAACAAAGAGGAAATTTAAAAAAAACAAAACCTAAAAATGAGTAACCCATTCTAAACAATAAAATACCAAGGTTAAAAGATTTTACTGTGCCAGACGCTGGTTTCTTCTAATTAGGACTCATCAGTGGCACACAAACCAAAAAATATTTAAAATCCAAATGATAAAAAAAAAGGTACACTCAATTTCAAAATCTGTAGACCTATTACAAAAATATTTTAAATTGCACTTGTATTCCTTTAAATACTGTAAATGACATGCAAAGCTGCCATTGTTATGTGTAGTCCATTAATTTCTTTGATATTTAATTTCTTATGTTTTAAAATGTAGATTTTGGTAAGTATGAAAGTATTTTTTAATATTTTATAAAATATTTATTGATGTCTTACTGGTTTATAAAGGCCTTTAAAACCATCAAAAGGTCACACTTAAGGACATATCCTACTATTCGATCTCCATATGATATTTTCTTGATATTTTATCTTAACTTTCCTTATGACAAAATCTTTTAAAAAAAGCCAAAAATAATTAGTGGTTTTTAGGGTACTAGGATTATGTGTTATTTTACTTATATATTTCCCACAGTTTCTTGTTAGAATCAACTTAGATTGTTTTGAAGGCTTTATGGCATTAAGAAGACAACTATGCCATAATCTATTTAAAAATACGTAAGTTTCGAGCATAAATGTGGAATTACTACGTTCCCGCCATTTTTGTTATGAACTTGGAATACACAAAATCGCAGATCACAAAAAATTGACCTATGATAATAAAACTATATTTTCACAGAAGATAGAGGATAACATACTCTCCAAATTGGAGAAATAAAAAAATAATGGTTACCGAATCAGGGGAAAAAGTATTTGTGAAAAATATGTATAGGCCAGAATCGGTGGGAAGGAAACGGCACGTTTTTCTTTGTACAAACTGCACTATATTATCTAGATTTGTAGCGCAGAAAGTTCAATAGTTCTTTTTTGTGTACGTTTGCTATTGCAAAGTGATTCATTTTGTTTTTTTCCAATTCTAAGAGGCTGTATTGCTTTTTTATTTATAAAGTAACATTTCAGTAGATCCAAAAAACGTATGGTAACTGATATGGAAATTTCACTGATTTTTGACGACGTCATAATCGAATTACGAAACAACAATGTTTAAAATCAAAATGCGCAGAAACAATAGTAGAATATGTCTTTAATAGATCATATTCTTGTATTGTTTCCTTCAACACGTTAATACGATCAAACAATATTTAAATGTGTTTTACATTAAATAAATTTTTATCATTCTATGTAAACTACATGTTAATATTACAATTCAGATTCATCTGAGGTATCTGGGGCTCAGGACTGTTTTTACCTGGCAGTTGTATCCCAGGTATCTGGGGCTCGGGACCATTTTTACATGGCAGTTGTATCCCATAAATAAACATTACTTAGCACTTCTTTTCTTGGATCTACCTCTGCAATTGTTTTGATGAACTGTGTGTGCCTGATAACTACAATATTCTTTACTCAAAGTTGTTCTAGTGCATGCATGTACCTTAAGCAATTTTTTGGATCCGTCTTACAATCTGTAACACATCTGAACCTTTCCCAATGCATCCACCCCATTGGTGGTCTTAAGGCGAGGCCATTGTCAAGGCTCTGTCCATATTCCAACACAAGGACAGGCAACAACAGAATCACAAGTTTTTTATTCATAGTAATTAGAGATTCTGTAACAAAATAAGACCAGGTTTAATATAAGACAATATATAAATACTGTAATATGCGAATAAAAATAATTTTGATTATTAATTAACTTCTTTAATATTGGCTCTCCGTTGAAACACAATGAGGGTGGAATTCACTACTAGCTTCATAAACAGCCAATTACCTGAGTTGTTGTAATAGATATTGTTCTAAGGATAATATCTATATAAATATAATACATTAAGCTTTCCAAAATGGTATAGTGTTAGATATCTTGCATTAATTTGTTGCCTACACGGATAATAAAATTGCAAAAAACATGCTTTTTTAAGCGTGTGATACGTGTCCGATCAGGGGCGGATCCAGGAATTTGTGTTAGGGGAGGCTTAAAAGTTCAGCTAGGGGTCTGGGTGCCGCTCAAGGCCCCAGCAGGTCCAGGGCAGTGCCCTGGAAGGGGGAGCAGGAGGGCTTTGCCCCCCCGAAAGCCCCGGGAATCTAAACATTTGGTCGATATCCAGACAAAGTTTTCTAGACTAATTTTTTTTTACTTTTGCCCCTTCTTTTAGCTGGCTTCATTTTTCAACTATGACCATAAATAATGAATTCCAGTTGAAAACCAAACTAGAGGCTCCCAGGAGCCTGTATCGCTCACCTGAACCTGAAACCAAACAACCCTTTTTATCCAGCTTTTCTTTGCTATAAGTAATTGCCCAACACTTCTGCAAAAATCATTATTTTTTACCTTTTAAGGGAAATAACCCCTATAAGGAGGAGCTTTTGATGCTTAGTGGGAGAAGGGAGGTTCACTTCAAATTTGCTGTACGTGTTATACTTTTTTAACTATCAGTCGAAAAACTCTCTCGACTCCCCCCCCCCCCCCCCCCCTTTTTTCATTTTTTCTATTTTAAGGCAACGTAGCTATGTAGGTAGTCAGGTGTCATGATTTGCACAATTTTGGTAGAGGACGTCCTTAAGATGATATGTGCAATGTTTCAAAGCAGTCCTTTCATTGGTTAAAGAGGAGAAGATTTTTTAAAATCAAGTAAAATTGATTTAAAAAATGTTCAAGGAGAATAATTCCTATACGGTTCATCAGACAATCTTGACCCTAAAGTCATTTTTGTAGCCCTCATAGAGCAGAACAATTAAGCAATGCTAACTTTTTCTCTACTTCTAATAATTTTCAAGATTTTGAGGCAAAACTGTCAAAAATAATCAATTTCGACAATTAAAGGGCAATAACTCCTATAAGGAGTCATCATACAACTTCAACCCAATGGAGTGTTTCGTAGAGCTTTTGATGCAGATGAAGGCATGTCTGTTCCGTTTTCCTGTATCTGTTACACTTTTTTAAATATAAGCCAAAAACTGTATTTTACCCCCCCCCCCCCCCTCCGTCCTATTTTTAACCATGGTGGTGGCCATGTTGGTTAATCTGCAGCCATGGTTGGTGCAAACTTGGTTAAGGACATTTGATGGATGATGTGTACAAAGTTTCAAAGCAGTACTTTCAATTGTTTCAGAGGAGAAGATTTTAAAAAATCAATTAAAACCGATTAAAAAAAACAGTTCAAGGGGAATAACTCTTAAACGGTTAATCAGACATTCTTGACCCTTAAGTCATTTTTGTAGCCCTCATAGAGCAGAACAATTGAGCAATGCTTACTTTTTTTCTAGTTCTAATAATTTTCAAGATTTTGAGGCAAAAATTGCAAAAATCATCAATTTTTACAATTAAAGGGCAATAACTCCTACAAGAAGTCATCATAAACCTTTGACCCAATAGAGTGTTTTGTAGAGCTTTAGATGCTGAAGAAGGAAGTCTCTTCGGTTTTCCTGTATCTGTTATACTTTTTGAACTATAAGCAAAAAACTGTATTTTGACCCCCCTGTTCTATTTTTAGCCATGGCGGCCATGTTGGTTGGTCTGAGGCCATGATTTGTGCAAACTTGGTAGAGGACATTTTACTGATGATGTGTGCAAAGTTTCAAAGCAATCCCTTCAGTGGTTTTGGAGGAGAAGATTTTTGAAGAAAAGTTAACGACGACGACGACGACAACGGACGACGACGGACGCCAAGTGATGGCAATAGCTCACCTGACCCTTCGGGTCAGGTGAGCTAAAAAGGAATAAAGGAATGAAGGTGTCCCCCGGTAGGAACTTGCGTTTATTCGATGTGTTTAATTGTTTTCTCATTTCTCCTTTTCCCTTTCTCTTGTTTTACCCTCTCATTCTCTTGCTTTCTCTCTTTTTTTTAGGGGGCGTACCCAAGTGTGATATTTTCATTTTTGTATGGTAATTTCATAGTTGATGTAATATTTTGTATCAGGTTAAATATAAAACAAATAAATGAAAACGTTCCAGTAAAGTGATTTCTTAAATTGTATAATTCAATTTTTTTTGTCTGTATAGTACTTTTGCAACCACGGGCTTCCAAAACTTGCCATTTTTGTAGAGTCTGTAGGACCTACATTTAGAAGGTTTCTAAGAAATATTAAATGCTTTAATAAACAATATTTTCTTTCTCATATTTCAAGTCTATGAAAAATTATGCTATAGAGAGTTTCAAGAGAAACTACCCAACAAGAAAGTTTTAGCAACAGATTAATCTATGCATTGTAGTCCGTAGCCCTACATTGTTATGATACGTATAGCATAAATTAATTAATTTTGCTACTTCCTTAATACATTATAAACTTATTGGAACATACAATTATAAAAATAAGGACACTGATTAGACAATTAATAATAAAAAAAATATTGACAAATCACTTTTGTAGTAGAGATTAATTTATGATTATTCTCTTGTATTATAACATTTTTTTATGAAGCTATTTATCTTCAGTTACTTTTTTATAATTGCAAAACATACAATTTTTTTTCTTTGAGAATTTCTACATATTAACTTAATATTTTCTCTTTCCAAATTTCTGCAAAAATTTACTCATTTTTTCTTGAAAAGTAAATTATAAAGCAAAGATGATGACAACATAACATTTTCTTACATGGAAATCATTGTAAATTGTCTCATCAATGTCTTTATTTGTATAATTGTATAATTGTATGTTCTAGTAAGAAGGTAACATATCTTTTCTGGGTTAAGGAAGTAGGAAACTTTATAATTATTGCTATTCCTAACATGTAGGGCTACTGATGCTACTTTGTATAAACTCTGCTGAAACTTTCTTGTTGGATAATTTTGTTTGAAACTCTCTGTAGCATAACTTTTCATTGACCTGAAATGTAAGAAATAAAATATTGTTTATTAAAACATTTAGTATTTCATATGCAACTTCCTAAATGTAGGCCTACGGACTCTACAAAACTACAGTTTTTGTATCCCAGCCTTTCTATGTACTACACAGACAAAACAAGTTAAATGAATTCAACTCTTTAAGAAAACACTTAATTGAAACACTTTTATTTAGTAGTTGTTATATACTTAAACTTATACAAACTATTGTAACAACAACTATGCAGTAACCCTAAAACTTTAAATTTCCCACATCGGTGCCAATACCATTCCAACTACTATTTTTGTATTTTTTGACCAAATCTAAATCTGTAAAATGAATTGCATAAAATTATTAAACTAATGGTATGGAATACACAAATTGTATATTACATATAATCACTTACATTGTATATCAATTATAGAAATGTGTGCTTAATGTTGACAATTATTACTTTTCACACCCTTAAAATATTACATATTTTGCACTGTAACTAACTGTGTATGCAACAAATTAAATGCTATGTAACTAATGCTAAACCATTTTAGAAAGCTTCAAGTATCATTTAACATAGATGTTATCCTTAGAACAACATCTACTAGTATTAAAACAACTGTTGGCTGTTTATGAAGCAAAGCTGATCATTCCATTCTCAGGTCACATCCAGCATGTTTTTTTATGGAAATTATCACAGTTAAGCATTGACTATACTAGTATTTGGTATTATCATACTGTTAAAGGTTTTAAAGTTAAGTTTTCTTTGATAATAAAATATACAATTTTAAGATGGTTTTAGTAGATTAAGAGGAATTTGACAAATAGAAACATTTTCTCAGATTTTTGAAAGAGTTGTTCAGTTTGAAAGTACTATAATTAGATAAACAAACTTTAAATCAATATTAATCTATGAATATTTTTTCACAAAACAATGCATTTTCACATTTTATTACAACATTTGACAGATTTCAAGTACGTTTTGAAAATGAATGTAAGTTTACAGTTCAGAAATTATGTTTATCAAAAATTTATACTTATGAACCTATTCTACGTTGAGTTCTTAGTCCCTTTTATCAGCTGACACAAACCCAGATTTCTCCAAAACTACTTGATGGATTTGCATAAAAATTTGAGTCATTGTGTGAAAAGTGTTGAAGCTTAAGAAAATGTGATTTTTTCCAGGGTAAATTTAAGTTTATTTTAGCCAAATTTGACACCAAAATTTCCACCCTGATTGTGTTTCAGCCGTTAAATAAAAGTTAAACTGCTGATATGATATATTTTGCTGAACCAGTCCAATACTGAATCAACTAGTCCAATATCGGTATTGACCTTATTCGACCTGTATTGGCCTGATTGATTTGGACTAGTTAATTAATAAGATATTATTACAAGATGATTTCTGTATTGGCCTTGTTATTGGTCCTTGGACAGCTGTATTGTTCTTTGCCTGCACCTCAGGACAATACAGCAAGCCTTGGACCAATAACCATGCCAATACACAAATCATCATGTAATAATATCATAATACGATTTTGCAACATGTTGGCAGTACACTGAATTCAAACAAGTATGGATAGTATTGCTCAGGCAATACTAAGTCCCCTTCCAGCAAATACAATTTTCTAAGTGCAAGCAGCAAGGGCTATAATTTTGTCCAAAATGATTGGCCTGATAAAATATTCGAACCTGATCTGTAATTTATCATGGTTGACTCACATACCAAATATCAGCTTAATATCTGCAAGCTTTTGGAAAATAGTCCAGAAAACATGTCTGACAGACGGATGGACTGACAACCTATAGTCCTATTTGCCAAAGCCGGTAGGGGACTAAAAACAATTGTCCTAAAAGTGATCTTAACTGTGAATTGGGGTTTGGAAAAATTTTGGAAAAATATCATGATGCATCATATGTTACATTTATCATCTAAAACTGTAGGATCAAGTCAGGAATCCGAAATCCGAAAGTTTTCCCTTCCCATTTCGGTCATTTTGTCATTTCGGTCAATTTAGATATTAGTTGTTGTTTTATGATCATCAGCTATGTTCTGCATTGTCTTCTGAGAATAACTAGAAAAATTTAAAGTCTTGACATTTTTTGGTACAACTTTATATATTTACAAAATCAATGACTCCTATGTATGTGATAACTTGTTTGAAGCTGGCACATTTTTCTACTGTATTAAAAAAATCTGCTTCTTGTTTTACAGTTCATGTATCCAATAAAATATATGGTAACACATGTGTTCCATTTATCTCACCGTGAGTAACCGACACTCATTGTTATGGCGGTCATACTACAAAATTCAACAAAAATTGTTAGTCATATGTTTCATTGTTAGTCATAATGTTTCAGTATATAACTGAGTATAATATAAATAAATGAAAATGTATTTTTTAAAATGAAGAATAAACAGGTAGAAACATATTTTGCAAAGAATGCGTTCTTTTAATACACGAGTATTTGTGCTTCACTTGCAATTTTTGTACATTGTTAAAAAATATATAATTTATTTGTACGAGTCTTAGGTAAAGGTATAAATGTATGAGTGGCCGTTCATGTCATAATTGCGTTATTTGTATCGCGTTACTTTTCTATCACGTTACTTTTAACAAGTATCGCGATACTTTCAACTTCTATCGTGTTACTTCTTCAAAGTATCGCGATACTTCTTAAAAGTAATGCGATACTTTTTAAAAGTAACGCGTTACTTTTGTTTTTCATTTGTAACGCGATACTTTTCAAAAGTAACGCGATAGAAGTTGAAAGTATCGTGATACTTTTTAATTTCATCTATTCAGAAAGAACCAATCAAAATACACTTACCAACGATTGTTGACCGAACGAGATTTCATCCTCTTGTCGAATAAAATGTTTCGAAAAAACTATATCTATTTTTTTTATTTTAACTGTTTTCATAAGTTGAACGTCGAAACAAAGTAGTATACCTAGACTAAATGTGAAATAATAATCTAAATATTTACGCAAGACAATCACTTTGACATTAGTGCTACCCAAAAATATATATCTCCAGATTTGCCGACAATAAAATATTGCATCTGTAAGGCTTTTTCTGATTGGTACTTTTACAAGAGATGAAATTAAAAAGTATCGCAATACTTTCAACTTCTATCTCGTTACTTTTGAAAAGTATCGCGTTACAAATGAAAAACAAAAGTAACGCGTTACTTTTAAAAAGTATCGCGATACTTTGAAGAAGTAACGCGATAGAAGTTGAAAGTATCGCGATACTTGTTAAAAGTAACGCGATAGAAAAGTAACGCGATAGACATGACATGACATGAACGGCCACTCATATAAATGAGAGGCTCTGCTGTGCATTTCTTAACTGTTTAGCAGCGAGTACGAATAAACTTTGTATTTTCTGACAATATATAAATATTGTTTTTATTCTGCAACTCTAAAATATATTTTGTACTAATGAAAAAAATTCAAACAACTAACAGTGCACTACTAGCTGATTATGATTTGAAATTATAGGCGCATATTCTAACCATAGCCTGATGTCACAAACAAATATAGTACATGTATTCAAGAACATGCGCCTACCTTTAATGTTATTTTTCTGATATGGCTTTTTAGCACATGATAAAAAGTCAGATCATGTGATTATTGATTTTGTTTCAAAGATCAGCTGATAACTAGGCATATTGAGAACTTACCCTGCAAAAGAACCAAAAAAGTATTACAAAATACCAAAAAGAAATATTTTGGTCACGTGGTTCTGTGGGGTTTTTTGGGGGGGTGGGGGAGATCGACAGGTATCGTGTCTCCGTCACCGTCGGGAGATCAAAGAAAAAATACCGACAAATTACAATTTCCATTGAATTATTTTTACAGTAGTTAAAATTGTTTTAAAAGACCCGTATTTCAAACGGAAAACTAACATTTTGCTTAAATCTTAAATTGAATATATTAGTAAATGTCAAGTTGTTTCAAACGTCACCGGCACTCTAGAAACATGAAACAGTAAGTTTTCAATTTATTATATGTGAATTTGTAATTGGTTAACTTTTATTTAAAAACATTTATTTATTTTTTTGTTTGTTACTAAGGTTAAAACCATTTATTGTAAATGTGTTAAACTAATAAAATATTGTTACTGATATATTCATGTATTCATGTGCATAAACATTGTTAAGAACTTAATATTTTCAGAATTTAAAATAAACCAAAAAAAAAAAAAAAAAAAAATTAGAGGAACCAAATTTTTGCAAAAATAATTAACTTTTATCAGTTTAAACTATATATAAACTGTTGATGACATTTTAAAAATTAACTAAACTATTTTGTTATTGTATTATTATTGCATTTTTCAAAATTTCATTAAGCTTTTTATATTTATGTTAGTTTTAAGGACTTCATATATACCGTCCTTATATGTATTTTTAATTTCATTCTATGAGTATCTAAATATAACTTGCATTTTTTACTTACTTATGGGGGTTTTTTACGTCCTTGACTACTGTAAAACGGTCTCGCACGGACTTATTGCCTAATGGCTTTTATATAAATTTTTTTTAACTATTTTTTTTTATTTTTGGGGATTTATAGGCCATAAATATTATAAGTGAAATGATAAAAGGGGGCATAAATGCCGCAACCAAAAAGACTTAGTGGAAGTAGATTTATCTATCAAGCTGCATCCAGCTAGAGAACCAAGACGCTAGCAGCAAGTACGGGTCGTGCCATGGCAGCGGCGCGTGCGCCTACTCTTATCGAATACTGCCAATGGGATCTTTTACGTGCCAGTTGATGGAATACTGTACACGAGGCACCAGTTTTACGTCTCATCTGACAGACGGGGAAAAAAAAATTATTTACATGTATATATACATTACTATGGCCTTGCATGATTAATTTGAATTTGAAAATAATAAAGTAACTCAGTTATATACATTTCAATGTGGAATTGTATTATATTTGTTGTTAGTTTTCACTAACTAGGGGTTTTTTTTATGTACAATATTTTTGTAAATTATAAGATAAGAATGATATACATGTTCTGATGTTTTTTTTTATTTTTAAGAAATCCATTAAAGTATTCTATTCTATTTTGTTTGTTTGTTTGTTTGTTTGTTTTTTTTTTTTTTGTTTTTTTTTTTTATTTTTTTTTTTTTTTTTTAAATATATACAAGATTGCTATAAACATTATGTACAGGGTTTATTGTTCAGAAGTAGGTACCCGCCCGAGACGTAGCTCTTGGCATGCCCTACTTGTTATTATTATTATTATTATTATTATTGTCGTTATTATGCGTATTCATCAGTATAGGTGCCCGAGACGAGGCTCTTGGCTTACTCTACCGATGACTTTTATTTGTATTCCGAAGTAGGGAACCGCCCGAGACGATGCTCTTGGCATACTCTCCTTCGGTTTAATAATTTTTTTTTTTAATATTTATTTTTGCCGTTATTGCGCGTGTTCCTCATATGGTGCCCGAGACGAAGCTCTTGGCTTACCTTACTGAGGAGTAGGTTTGTTATATGTTATAGGGATTGGGTATTAGATCTCTCCTCTAGGTAATCAAAGTGTTTTTTCCATGTTAATTTACGGTCAAATATCAATCCTAAAAATTTAACATGATTTTCAAATTTTATGGGCTGGTTGCCTAATGTGAGGTTGGTTGATGTTACTTTCCTGTTTCCAAAAATAACACCTATTGTTTTAGTTTTTGAAATCTTAAAGCCCCATTTAATGGCCCATTTACTTACATTATCCAAAGTTCGTTGCATTTTATTTCTAAGTATTTTAAGGTTATGGCCTCTGTGCCACATTGCACTGTCATCGGCAAACTGCGAAGTTTTAGCGGATTTTTCAGCTTGATATACTAAATCATCTATTAAAATATTAAAAACAGTGTCGGACTGATAACGCTGCCTTGGGGGGTGCCGTTTTGGAGTTCGCGTTCGTCGGAAGTTTCGTTATTTACTTTTACTTGAATTTTGCGATCCTGTAAAAAGTCTGATATAAAGTTAAACATATTACCGCTTATTCCAAATGGTTTAATTTTGTAAAGAAGACCTTTTCTCCATACGAGATCGAAGGCTTTTTCAATGTCTAAAAATACCGTCAAAAGATACTGGTTTCTTGCTTTAGCTTTCTGGATTTCTGTTTCTAATCTGATTAAATGGTCAATAGTTGACCGACCTTTACGGAAACCACTCTGGTTGTCCTTGATAATATTATTTTTTTCTATGATGTATTTAAGTCTTTCATTTACCATGCTTTCCATTAGTTTACAAAAGTTTGAGGTCAGTGAGATTGGGCGATATGATTTAGGGTCTGATTTATTTTTATTCGGTTTAAGGATTGGGATTACGTTTGCGTTTTTCCAAGAGGATGGTAATTGTCCAGAGTCCCAAACTTGGTTTATTAGATCTAACACGATGTTTATCATGTTACCTGGCATGTGTTTAAATATTTCATATGAGATCCGGTCGTCTCCCGGTGCGGTAATTTTTTTGGTTTTAAGTACCGTAATTAGTTCCTCTTTCGTGAAGGGTTTATTAATATATTTTTTATTATTATCGGGGTTTAGATCTTTTTCTATTGGGTTTTCCTTTTCAAATTTTTCCTTATGCAATTTAAATTCGGGTTCTAGATTTTGGTCGCTACTATCTTCCGCGAAGGACATTGCCAACAAGTTAGCTTTCTGTTTATTAGTTACCGCTTGCTTTTGGTTTTGGACAAGCGTAGGTAGACTAGAGACCTTAGTTCCTTTCATATTTTTGATTGTTTGCCAAACCTGCTTAACATTTGACCTGTGATTTAATTTTGAACAAAAGTCTTGAAAATATTCTTTTCGCGCTTTGTCTGTAATATTTTTGAAAGTTTTTAAAGCTTGTTTATATTCATCTAGATCTTGGCTATTTTTTGTTTTATCGATTCATTTATTCCTTTTAACTTTTTTAGCTTCCGCGCATTGCGTATTCCACCAAGGACAATTTTTCCTTATATGGACTTTGCCTTTTGTTTTTGGTATGGCAGCATCTGCGATGGATGTAATTTGTTGGCATATGTTGGTGTTATAAATATTAATATCTTGGTGTTTTATGTCTTCAATCTTTATGTTCTGGCATATTTTGGAGAAAAGGTGCCAGTTGGCTTTATCATATATCCACCTTTGGGCCGTACATACTTCATTTTTAATTGGTTTTGATTTTAATACAGTTAGAATTGGAAAATGGTCAGAACCGAGTGGATCTTCCAGAACTGCCCATTGACTATCTTTAGTTAGTGAAGGGGAAACAAATGTTAGGTCGATTTCGGAGGTGTTACCGTTGTTATCTAGACGGGTGCCTGACCCGTCATTTAGTACTATGAGGTCCATATGTTGTATTAGGTCCTCTAAGACTTGTCCATTTTTATCAGTTTTAATAGACCCCCATAATGAAGACCTTGCATTATAGTCGCCAAGTAGGACTAAATTTTGATTTATATTATTAAAAAGTTTAGAGTAATCCTGAAAGTTTATTGTTTGGTCAGGGGGTCTATACATATTGACAATATTAATTTTATCGTTTTGACAATTTATGGTAACGCCTGTTATTTCTATGTTTTCGGCTTGGAAGGCGATTTCCGTGTATGTTAATGAGTTTGAAACATAGACGGCTACGCCACCTCCCTTACTTTTTATTTTACCTTTATTGTTTTTTTATTCCATTTCTATTTTTAATTACAGGTGGTTGATATCCATTAAGTTTTATGTATCGGTTACCTTGAAAGTGGGTTTCCTGAATACATATAACGTCGGGTTTTTCATTTTCGTCTAAGAAATTTTTTAAGGAATTCGCATTAGCGTAAAGCGAGCGCGCATTCCATTGTAGGATGTATAGACCCATTATATATAATTATTACTGGGTGTTTTTTATAACTATATGGCTGTGGCTACTTAATTAAATTCCGATGCTTGGAGATTAAGGTTTAGTTGTCCGTTAAGGAATCCTAATAGTTGTTCTAAGATTTTTTCTTGATTTTTCTTTATGGATTTACCTTTATGGCCGTGCTGGGATAGGTCCAGGATGGCCTTTACAAATTGTATCGAATTTTTTGTTTTATTTTCTACTCTAGTGATTTTATCTTGCTTAGGAATTTTAGGAGTTTGTTTTCTTTATGGATTTACCTTTATGGCCGTGCTGGGATAGGTCCAGGATGGCCTTTACAAATTGTATCGAATTTTTTGTTTTATTTTCTACTCTAGTGATTTTATCTTGCTTAGGAATTTTAGGAGTTTGTTTTATAGGTGAATTGTTTTTGTGATGAGTTTCCTCCTGGGGTGAGGATTCGTCAATTACCAATCGCGGCGGGGTTTTTAGCATGTCGGCGTATGATAGGGTGTCATCTGGACTGTTGTTAATTGTCAAGGATGTTTTTTCAGCAATATTGACCGGTGTTTTATCTTTAATTAAGTTGACCGCGTTTTTATTGTTTATTAAGTTGACAGGTGTTTCCTGCTTATCCGAGCATTTGACAGTTTTATTTGTTTTTACTGGATTTGGACAAGTTGGAGCTTTGTTGTTTTGTGTAGCCATTTGCTTGGCTTCGTCAAATGTCATAAATTTTGCGTACATATTTTCTAAAACAGTTTTTTGATATATATATTGGGGGCATTTTTTATCGTTAGCCTGATGGTTACCCTTGCAGTTATTGCATTTAATAATTTGTGATTTACACATTTTGGTATCATGTTGCTCTGAACATTTAATACAAGTTTGCTTTTGGTTTTTGCAAGTTTTGGCCTAATTTGGCACAGACCGTGCAGAACTTTGGATTAGGTTTATATTCTGCCAATTTATAATTTAAAGTATGATCCATTTTTAGCTCTTTTACATCTTTTAATTG
The DNA here is from genome assembly GCA_944474755.1 of Limnoperna fortunei. Classification (NCBI taxonomy): domain Eukaryota; kingdom Metazoa; phylum Mollusca; class Bivalvia; order Mytilida; family Modiolidae; genus Limnoperna; species Limnoperna fortunei. The sequence goes on from OX104115.1 coordinate 64,644,616, forward strand.
GGAATCTAGTCTCAGAATTAAAAAGCCAGGTTTTTGGACCTCTTTTAGGGAGACGTCGATTTTGTTATGCTGTTTAATCATTTGTTCCTGTTCTTTAAGGGATAATACATCCGTTTGTATGTATCGCCATATTGTCTTAAATATGTATTTAGGGCTGTCCTGACTTTTTTATTGATCTTTTGGTGACTAACTTTACTTTTAAAGTTGGGGTCGTATAATGAAGCCGTTACATCGTACGGCCCTAGCTTTGTTGCGTCCAGTAGTTTGGAACGCAACCTAGCCAGAGGCACATGTACCATGTAGCAACTTTTGAGCCTCCTAAATTTGAAGGACTCCTTGCTTTTATCAACTAGGAAGCTCAGTATCATGTACTGAAAACTGAGCGCCATGATATTGAGGAAGGCCCTGTTATTAGACTTTATTACCACAGTTTCTTCAACCGGATAATCATTTTTGTTTATCTGATTTTGAGTGACCTTTTGTTGTTTGGAGGTCTGATGAGGGGAGTCGGGGCTGGAAAGTTTTCTTTTTTGGTTAGGCATGATTGAGCGGTTTAAAAATTTGAACTAATGAAATGAAGCAACTTTTTTTTTTTTTGGAAGGGAGAAAAACTTATTTATTGACCTAATTTATATTGGGAATATACTGAGATTTTAACTTAAATGACAGATATTTGCAGACAAATATAATTTAAGTCAAATTGAAACTATTTAAAAGGGAACAGAAATATGCAAAAAAAAGAAGAAAAAAAATACTAAAATACTTATCGTCGCTATGTATGCTGGCAACCACGTAGATACTGTGTTGCATTTTTTTTTCCGACGCAGTCGGTATTATATTCACTTTTTACCCTTTGACCTCATGACACTTCACCTCTCGTAATTCTGTTTCTTGATTGGTTAAAAACCAATTGGACGGGGGTTCGGAACAGGGTGGTAAATTGGACAGGGGCTCGGAATAGGGTGGTAATTCACCTTTCAAATTGTGTACTATTATTATTAGATTTTACCGTCTGTTTGTTTATAAAATTATTTCATAGTGCAATTTAAGTATAAAGAACGATAGAGATGGGCTGCAGTTTGTAAAATTTTATATCAAACAACTTGTACAAAAATGTTAAATATTTTTTTATTTGAAGTACAGCGCAAATTAAATGCATATTAACACGCTGGATTTTAACGGGCTTTTATGGAGGATAAAAAAAAGACGAAGAGACGAAATTTTAATTAATTTCTAAATACAAATTAACAATCATTTTATATTCATGTTGATATTAAACTAAATGTATTATTGTTCTTTGGCGTCCGCCGTAGTACACACATAGATAGAGAGTTGTGGCTCTAATTGTAAAGTATACTTTGCTTATTCAGTAAATTTTAAACTATAAACATTTTATTAAAAAATTTCTAATATTCAATTTGTTTACATTATTGTATAACTGCATTGGTGCTCGCAGAAAAAACTTCATTTCTATATCTTAGGCATTGGGTTTCAATACATAATAGCAATAAACTTTCTGGAATACATGTACATGTACAGCAAAGTACATGTAGTTGTATGTACATTATCAATTTTAGGTTAACTGTATGCTTGGTAAATCTGTTAATATCGAAAACACGTAAATAAAAGGGGGCACACATGTATAAATGAATAATTTCAAACTCGTTTCATCTGGGACTAGTGTTAATTTATAGTTTCATGATTTCATTCACGTAGTAATAATTGTCCGTCAGTACTTCCCCCAAAAAATTTCCATCAAACATTTCTGGTCTATTGAAACGGGGAATTTGTATGACAATAAAGGCGATTCGTAGTTCAATGCATAACTCAATTTATATCTTTACTGCGTCGGTTATCTTTTTTAAAGATAGTACTTGTTAAGTTTTATATCAACATTGTTAAATATTAAAATACATAAAAAACTATATCTTTTGTGACTTTCTCTTATTACAAAATATTTATTTTCCTTCTGTTTGCTCTTGCATTTTTACCAATAATTTTTACTGATTTAGACTGATTTTTTGATAATATACCTGTTTATTAAATCAAATTTTCGTATAAAAATCATTATTCTAAATTTACATTTTCGCGGCTTATTATGTCGGTCTTTTAATGGTCTTTCATTTTTACCTTTCATCAAAGTAAACTGTCAGGTAATAAATAAGCAATAGACGAATAAACAAGGCACATTTAATACAATTACATCACAGAAATATCTCTTACCCCCTCCCAAACCGGCTCGTTCTGGGCGAATCTCGTGCGCAAGTTTGGGATTTCGAAATCGTCAATAGTGTAAAATACAGAAAAAATCTTTCGTTTTTGCCTTTATCGTTTTATTTTTTAATATGACTTAAAATGGGTGATAAAAATAAAAAGAAATCTTTGGTCTGTTAACGAAAATATTTATGAAATAAAGTTGAAAACATGTTGTATGTGTGTGTGTGTTGTGTGTGTAATACGTGCAGTTAGAATATAGGACAAGTAAATATCGGCAATACAAGTTGTACAGTGTTAGGCCTGTAAGGGACAATAATTATCTGATTAAGGTTGCATGGTTCTCGCCTGGAATTTCTGCTAAAATCTTATGGCATCCCCAACATTTTCCCCTTTTCTATTTTATTATTTTTTAACTTGAAATCCCACATGCACCCGACCAGGGACATCAGGATAAAAATCCCAGTTTCGGTCGATTTGTCCCCGATCCAAATTGTCCTAATTCAATTTGTCCCAACTAGTTATGCCTTACTCCTCTACAGTAGTGTGATCTGCATTAATGTTTCAGGAGGCTTAAGATTATTACTAAAACCATTCTTTTTTTCTGAAAAAAATTATAATGTTCTTAAAGTTAAAAAAAAAACCAACATCGTAATTATTGATATCAGTCGGTAGAATATTGATATGGTCCGCGGCTAGGCTTTCCGTATTATGACCTGACAATCCCCCCCCACCCAACGGGAGGGTCTCCCCTATCCGTCACCCGGGGACGCGCTCTGTGGGTCGAGCACTGACAAGGAACCGTCCCAGTATGGTCATAGTTTTATTTATATAAATGAATGTTTAATAATAATCAATTGTAATTATTTAAAATGACAATTGAACCTTTTAAATGTACAGGTAATTTTAATAATAGCGTTTTTTCGTCAGATTTGGCAAATTACAACATTATAAAAAAGATAAAACGACACTCGAAAAGCGCATACACCGTGAATTGCTGAGAAATTTTTTAAAGCGCTTCCAACGGAAAGTTCGTGGTCTACTCAACCGTCTATCAGAAGGGTATAAAAATGTACAAGGAACAGGTTTGATGTTCCAACTCGTCAAAACGTAAAAGTTATGCCATGCCGCGATTGGATACTGCTACCAGAAACGTCATCATCGGACGACTACAGGCAGGAGTCTCCTAAACTGTGGTTGCACGGACCAAGAATTTGAAACCGAGTTCCATTTCCAGAAATTTACCCGCTGGCATTACATCGACGGGAAAGAGTCAGATGGTGCAACAGGTTGAGGGTTTTGATATTCCAGACCTGGCGCAGAATCTGGATTAGTGACGAGTCGCGGTTCTTGCTACAGGAGCATGATGGTAGTACATGTTACCGCCGACGAAATGAAGGATGTGCACAGTCATGTTCCAGGAAGTGGATAGATAATTTTTAAGGTGGAGATAGCGTAATGATGTGGGCGGCGTTCTCAGATGATGGGAAATCAGAGCTTGTGTACGTACTGGTCACACAACTTAACGGCTATAGCGGAATAACATTAATATTTGTGCTGCCATCGCCTTCAAAATCGCCGGATTTGAATCCCACATACCCTGGATCAACTTCTACAGATGTTGCAAGAGGAAAGGCGATGAATACGAAGTGACTTTGAACTGTGACTAATTGACTGTGATTTGTGATTTGAACAGGTAATGACCGTTACTTATACAACAAACATTTTAAGTGCATATCGTTTGTGTAATTGTAACATTTTAATTCGAATGGCGCTTATTAAAATAGCGTAAAAACGGCCTTGTTATTCAATTTCATTTTAGTACTGTTAAAGGAGTGGGGCATAACCCACAGAGCTGCTCAACGTGTCCTCAGTTATCGGATAGCAGAGGTTCTTCGTTGGGGCTGTAAGGTAATAATACTGAAGCTCTAACTACAGACCATAGTGGTAACATATTTAGAGAGTGGCACGTTCCTACGCGATAAAGACCCCGCTTTGTTGTCTTCGAAAAAGAATAGGATCATTGTAGCCACGTTTGTGTACATTCATAATACTCCATACGTTTCAAGGGGCAGTCAAAATGTTGTGACTTTTAGTCCAAGCTGATTTAATCTTTGTGAACTTGTTTCTTGTCTGTGTAAACATAAAACTGAAACACTGCTTGCCGGTTGTTAAGAAATTGTTTAATTAACCAATCGAGCATTCCATGTTTTATAATGTATTTACAATGGATTCTGACATAACAAAGCAACAATTCATCTATATCTTACAAGTGTGTTATTGTTTTGGTAAATAACAAACTTTTAATTATAACAATTACAAATAAGTCTACTTCTTATGTCTGTTAGCAACTAAATCAATTCTTTTCAAAGCAGAAAAGTTACATTTGTGTACATGGCAGTAATAATGTCATAGAGGTAGTAAAAAATAATGGTTGTATTTGTCTGTATTAAACATGTTAAACAATGGGATATTTAACCAACCTAAAAAAAAAGGCTTATGAAAAAACATTTACCTTACCTCTACAGATTATCATCCATCGTTCATAATTTTTCGTCGACTTATATAATTACTTCAAAAAGGTTCATCTTAATATAAACAACACACAAAAAAGATTTCATTTTACCGTAAGAATATAATCAATTGGTGATTACAATGAACACGTACTAAACAGTTCGATATTTGCAGCTGGCACAATCTTTGTTCAGAAAATAATATAGCCTTAAATGTCACCCTTGTTTTTATTTTCATTTTAATGTTTTTGTTTACAATATTAATTAAGGTTGATATTAAAACAAATAATATTTAATGTGTGGGAAAATGCATCTTTCATAAAACACGTGCAAGTAAAATTTCCATGAATGCGCTCTGTAAACATATAAGTTGAACAAAGATCTTGATAATATTACTTGTATTTCCGAATGATAACAGTAGCGGATCCATAGGGGGCGGAGGGGACGTCCCCCCGCCCCCTAAAAAGGGAAAAGAAAGAGAAAGTGAGCGAAAAAGGAGGAAGACAGAGAGAGATGAAAAGAAAGAGCAAGCGAGAGTGTGTTACAAAAATGTTAAAATTTCTAGTCCTCAACACCATCTCAATTGCTTAAACTTCAACAGCTTCCTGGGGCTTCTCCTCCTACTCCCCCACCAGGGCGCTGCGGTGCCAAGATTCCTTGCCCGAATTTCGTCACCGCTAGCCCGATTTTCTGGATCCGCCCCCTGAATAATAATACATTTGCATACACTTGCTTATCACTGGGCTATACGGTTGTTCCCACCTTCCCTGGGCGCCAATAGGAAAACTGGTAACCTTTAACATGGGTTCAAGCCCAATTAAAGGTCTGTCCATGTTCTATTTCTTTAGATAGGGGCAAATGGAGGTAATGTGAATTATGGGGTGGAAAGGGAGAGGGTTTGGTCATTGGTGTGGAAAGGGAGTTGGTTAGTGGTGGTAATGGTAGGTTGGCTTGGCAAAGAGGTTAGGTAATGGCAATTGTGTATAGTGGCTTTAACTTTTAAATGTACAATACGGTTCAAAAATGTGATCCAAAGTACCATTTCCAGAATATGGGCTCGATTCCAAAAGACCGGTACGACTACTGATTGATTTGGTAGTTCTACGCAATCGAACAGTCACATCAACAACAACTGCAGTCGGGATACCTAGATTGCGAAGAATCAGCTCGCAAACTGTTAAAAACCGGCTCCGACAACATGGAATTAGCCCCAGAAGACCGTATTTTGGAGCAATTTCAAAGGAGTTACATCGACGGAAAAGAGTCAGATGGAGCAACAGGTTGAGTGTTCTGACATTCCAGAACTCGCGAAGAATCTAGTTTAGAGACGAGTCGCGGTACCTGCTACATAAGCGTGATGGTAAAACAAACGTTTACCGCCGACGAAATGAATGATTCTTGCAGTCAGGTGTCCATGAAGTGGATAGATTCGGTGGAGGTAGGAACATTCAAGTTCTCTCTTCAGCAAATAGTAAGAATTACCTACTTTATAATTATACCAGACCTTTTATATTTTGTTCTTATAGTTATCACAGAATAAATTTGACTGAAATACTCCTCGCTGGACGTAAAGCAAACATCCAATCAATCAGCTACTGCTACTGGTAGAAATATTCTACCATCCTATTATAATGGTGTGAATAATAAAATGTCATCAAAGATACCAATGTTATACAATGTCCTACGCCAGAAGCGTGTTTCGTCTACTCAAGACTCATCAGTGGAGCTAAAACAAAAATATTTACAATCAAAATAATTGAGATGTTTGTGAGCGTTTATCACCAATATTCCAAACCGTTATACCACATCAGACTAAGCCATCTTTACCTTAAGATTAAAAAGACATAAGAATTTAAATAATTTCAGGGCAGACCATTTATACGATGACTACATATATAATTGAAAGAATCAATACTATTCGTGTTTAACTGTTTTAAAATTATTAATTATTTATTCTAAAGACTGTTCAAAAACTCGGCTAAAGAAAACCAACCTACCAAATCACTAAATGGGCTAAGGTAACTAGAGAAATGTAATCATCACATTCAGCTCAAGGCATCATGCACTTCACTATGCATCGAAATTTCACCCTTGTAGAAATCGGTCATAACACGTTCGCCAATACTGTGCTACGGTCTAGAGTATTTTATCAGAATTATATTTTTATAAGTCTGCTTAAAATATGGCCTCAATAATACACAACATTTTTTTAAAAATATAAGAAACGCAACATAAGAAAAATTATGCTTTATTACTTCATAAATTTCAATTATAAATTACAACAGAAATAAAACACACAGAACACTAACATTTGGAACTAAGGGTAACTTTTACCCAAAATGTTAATTTTGTCCATCGGGATGCAATATTTTGCAGAACAACAGTCAATATCTCTATGTCATACGTTTGCCTGCAGAACAGCTCTTATACACCTGGACATATACTGAATTAATCGCTGTACTCCAGACTATGGAACGCCACAGCTGCCTTATGATACACAAACATATACTAGTATCATTAAGGCAACAAGCATGCTATTTAGCCATTATTCTACACCATTAAGACATTTAGTTATACTATATTGACACTAACCCACATCAATAAGCAACATTTTTAAACTATAAAGACGTTGAAATACACTATAATGATAATCTTTTACACTATTTAACTATTATGCTATAACATAAAGATACTTCATTATATCATGATGATCATTTACTATACCACGAAGACACTTAACTATACTATGACGTCATCTTATTATACCATAAAGACACTTTACTATATCATTAAGACATCTTAATATACCATGACGATGCTTGAGTATATCATGAAGACATCTTAGTATACCATGACGGTACTATACTATAACGTCATCTTATTATACCATAAAGACACTTTACTATATCATTAAGACATCTTAATATACCATGACGATGCTTGAGTATATCATGAAGACATCTTAGTATACCATGACGGTACTATACTATGACGTCATCTTATTATACCATAAAGACACTTTACTATATCATTAAGACATCTTAATATACCATGACGATGCTTGAGTATATCATGACATGTAACACATTTACAATAAATGGTTATAACCCAAATAAAAAACCCAGAAAATTAAATGCCATATATCGTTTTGATATGATGTTTCTATCTACTAAAGGAAGGTTGGTATTCCATTTGAGGTTTCTGGCCCCTACCCTTTCAGAAAAAGGGCTAAAATGGGTGTATTGAGAAAACTTCTGTAGAATGTTTATTTTTCATCCGATTTTGATCATTCTTTTTTTATTGTATTCCTCAGTAAATTCTGTCAACTAAATGTGCAACTGTTTTTATGTATCTTACACCATTACATTGCTAAGGGGGGTCAAATTTAAGCCTTGCCCAAAAAATCAACTTTTTTATTTGTGGTTCGATTTTCATAATCTTTTTTTCATTGGAATCCTTGTGAAAATCCCTGCCTGTGTATTTCAATCAGATTTGCAATATCTCTTACCGTTTTCACGAAATTAGGGGTGAAAATGACCAAAAACGTCAATTATAAGAGTTTGTCTGGACAAATGGTTTTATGCAAGAACTTTAGTTGTCGTGGGCCGGCCAATTGTTATGTAGTTTTAATATGTTATTAACCACTAAAGGAAGCTTCCTCTTGCATTTGGGGATTGTCGCCCCTACCTTTTCAGAGAAATAGGGCCAAAACGGGTAAAATGTATGTTTAAACAAAACTTGTAGAACGCTTATTTTTCATCTGATTTTGAGCATTTTTTTATTGTATTCATTAATCAATTCTGTCAACTAAATGGGTCAATGGTTTTTGTGTATCTTACACTGTTACTAGCCTACAAGGGGTCAAAATCCGACCACGCCCCCAAAAAATTTACTTTTTAATTTGTCGTGTGATTTCTAAATCTTTTTTTCATTGGAATCCTTTTACAAATTCTTGCTAGCATTTTTCAATCAGATTTGCAATATCGCTTACTGTTTTTGTGATATTATGGGTCAATGGGACCAACAACGCCAATTTTAAGAGTTTTCCTTAAATTTTGGTATAAATATATAAAAACAATCAAATATGCATTGAAAGTCCACCACAGAATGCATATGTCAAAAAGCTTTGTGAGTCCACCATGGGCTGCATGTGTCCACAGCATTTGACAATCCATATTGAGCCTCCAACATACAGGGTATTACATGTTGCGTTCGTATCATGCTGCGCTCATCTTCGCTAGCCAAGGGTTACGATCGTAACACTTGGCTAGCGAAGATGTGCTGCGCTCGGCGTAGCTTTTTTATTAAAAAATCTTCTCCCCTGAAACTACTGAACAGAATTTAATGAAACTTGATAGGATTGATCCTTAGAGTATACTGCACAACATATGTTTCACTTTTTGATTCCTCAAAAAACATGGCTTCGGTTACTAAAAATAGAACATGGTAAAATCTATGGGGTTTTCCCTTTTAATGTAAAAAATCATTTTTTTCATGTTTTTGCCTTATAGAATTAAAACTATTGCAGATAAAGAAAAGCTGCTGCCTGCTCTAATGTTCAGATCATTAATCTCTACAAAAGTCTCCATTAGTTCAAAGTTGTCAGATGACTCTTTTAGAGGTTATGCCCTTTTAGAGGTTGAAAATCCTGTTTTGGCTTTTAGAATCAAAACTATTGCATATAAAGAAAAGGTGTTGCTTGCGCTGAAAAAGCTGTTTAACTAATCTGGTTTAGGTGTAATGCCTGATAATAGAGACCCTTATGAACCAGGTGAGCGATTCAATTCAGGCCTCAGGCTTTATAGTGATTTTCCTTACTATTAAAGGATGATAGGATTGGTTTTGGGTCAATATTTTACTTGTCATGTTTTTAATATTTTTTGCAAGGTAATATGTGACATAAATAGGTTACTAAACAGAGAAAGAATTTTTTCCCTGAACCCTTTTTTCTGTTAGGAAACTAATGGCCAAAGGGGGTAATATTGAACTTTTTTATTTCTTGTCTGATTTAAATGTTTTCAAGTCTAGTGAAAAATCATGGAAGAATCTTTAATATATCCCCCTTTTTATACGAATATTGTAATATGTTATGGCGTAGCTTTTTATTGAACTTTTGTGTTTCATTGTTAAAAGTTTTTGTAACAGTTTTCTAAGCAACTACTTCTTGTAGACATTTGAAACTTTATATGTGACATATTTTTAGGTCCACAAGTACCAATTTTAAGTTTCATTAGATGACTAATTCCGGTTAACTGATTTAGTCATTCAAAACTTGTGAACGGCAAGACATGTTTTTCTCACAATAACATGTTTGCTCTGCAGTAAGGCTCCATCAACTATGATTTTATGGTCTTTTTATGAGTTCATTGTTGGCGCAGGCAAATACATGTATGTCACATTTTTAGTGTTCACACTTGTTAAACATTTGTTGACTTGATTTCATTTTTAGCACATTTATGATCAATTTTGTCAATGCAACCTTAAAGTATGAGGTTATGTGCATTCATTTGCAAGGGCTGATGTACATCTAATTATTAGGGCTTGTATCGAAGATACGGACACCCTATAGTTTTCACTTTGTCAGTCCGTCCGTCAACAATTTCTAGTGAACAGCAAAACTCAAAAACTATTAACAATACAGTTCTGAAATTTTGCACAGTTGCTATGCAGCTTGTCATGTGAATATGAAAATTTCATGCAAATTGGTGAAATATTTTTTGGGGAAAAACTTAAAATTTGTATAGAAATTAAATTTTGAGAATTGGACTTTGTGAGCACTAATCTCATTAACTTTTGACATTACAGTTCTAAAATTTTGATGGTGTGCTTATTTAAATTTTTTGTAAATCCGTTAAATATTTTGAAAACACTTAAGATTTTTTTGCTGATCTGGCCCTTTCTTGCTTTGTCAGTATTCTAGTTTTTGTCTCGCCTGCGAAGCCGAGTGAGGCATAGGTGTTACGTTACTGGTAGCGACGGAGGCGGCGTTAACTCCGGCAATCAAAACTTTTGTGTTGAAGAACATATCAAAGCTATAAATTTTTCCGTTTAAATTTCAAAATTGTCAAAACCCTAAGGTTCTTCCTACCCTAAACATAGGTTGATCTTGGTCATAATTTGGTTTCCAGTTCGGCATATTTGGTTTTATTTTTGTCTGCTCTTCATATTCATATAATGTTTGGCATCTTCAGTCTTTCGGTAGAGCGCCTCTGATGAGTCTTGAAGAGACTTTTAAAACGTTATTTTTAGAACTTTAGTCAGTACTACTAAAAACCGACATCGTACTGTTGTATTTGTTTGTTTGTTATTACACAGAAACTGCTCACTATTATATTGACATGTGAATTTATTATGGAAGCGTGTCTTTATGACAGAGAAGTGTGACATTATAGAAAAGTAAAATGCTATAATGGTACTTATACATGGCTTAGTGATATATGAAAATGTCTTTCTAGTTCAACATGTGATCTTCTTAATGTAGTAAGATGTCTGTGTTATATATAAAAAAGTCGCCATGGTACAGTTAAATGCCTTCATGATATGAGCGGCGTCATTCATAAAGGGGTCTAAGAGGTATATAGAACGTTACGGTAAAAACCTACGTCAAACAAAACTTTGTAATAGTTATCGAAATGCAAAAAATCTGAAATCTTGATGGTTTTTACCAACTTCACCGACTACACGTGACAGAACACTGGGTAGAGAACGACAACCGGAACCAATGGAACCACTTCGAATACGCAGGACCAAGGTCCAACAACACAGGAAACTAAAGAAGCTACTACATCACGCGCACCCAAATGTCTTCCAACTGATTGAACTAAAAAAGAAAACTCAAGCAAAGAGAGGCCAACTAGATTCAAACACAGGCAGGCGGAATTCATCGCCCGCAACAGAAAAAGTACAAACACATCGACTACAGACTTTAGACACTAAAGACAAGACTCATCAACCAGGACATTACAGTATTTGACTACGCTGACCAAGCTACCTTCTGCCTTCACATGGAACTCCGACAGTAAATTTATTTAAATATATTTTTTAGCTATGTTTAATAAATAAATGAATAATTTTTATTATGTTAAACACATATATTTTTTATGCCTGCTACTTTGTACTGTAATTCAATCAAATATATACAAGAAAAATTTTGATGCAAAGCATCAGTTCGCCGCCGATGTATTTTGCATTCTGCACGATTTTTTCAAAAAGATTTGATAATAATTTTACGGGACGCATTGTAAAGCACGTTTATATCTATGTTGTTTTATTTTTTAACATGAAAGCTTGCGTAGCAGGCATCTCAGATTTTCAGTCGAACTAAAACACACACTTTCTATGGACTATCTAATGAATATTCGCTTAGAAAGCATTGAAATTTCAAAAAGAAGGCATTTGAACTTTTTCCCTATAAAGTTCTATTTAAATCTAAGTCGTGAGGTTGTTGCTAGTTTGAATTGGTGATTTATAAACTTGCGCACATGTAATCTTTTGTCATATATTGAATCATAAATATACTTAAATTAAAACTAATATTCACGTAGTTCAATTAAATTATTGACATAACACTAATTTATTGATGTTACAAATGTCAGAGTACTCCGGAATTGGATACACAAAATGGTCTTTTAATCTGTTTTCCGATTTTTCAAAGCTACGCTCGTCGATAGAGCTATCACCGAAAGACAAAGTACCAGGATAAAATGGGTCTCCCTGCATTATTAACTTCTGTAAATAGAATACCAACAAAACTTATTATTACATGAAACTTTGATATCACCCAAGCATTTTGCAGGCGATCCTAATATATTATCTTGATTTTTCACTCAAGTTAAATGATTGACATTGTTGTAGCAAAATTCTGTTCATTTATGGTAACTAAGTGTACTTCGAAATATTTTCTCCTTTATCCATCGTTAGCAACGAAAGTGAATACAAATATATCGCCGCCCTCCTGGGCGGCGATAATAATATTCTATACTCTTTATACTTATTACTTACCAAAGATTCATTTATACATGATTTACTGTAGTCTTAATTACAGGTAAAATTAATTAATTTTGCCTACTACCTATTCACGTTTCTCCAACATACTTTTTACCTGAAATATCAAATGTTGGAGAAACGTGAACACACCGTTAGTCATGTACTATTGGTCGGATCGGCCACACCCTTAGTATAAACGCTTGTGTTACTTTCCTTGGGCAATATTTGTTGTTTTCTTGTGTTTTTCGCCTGGAATAAACCAGAAATGTCCACGTTGCAGCAATAGTAATATGCACCGTAAGTATTTTTACCGTTCGTCTTAGAAACGTAAACACTTCTGAGGTGTTTTTGACTTGTAAGTTTTCGTATACTATACATTATGGAACAATTACCAATTTTTCTCCAGAAAAGTATTGAGAATGCATGTTCAATGTTTTCAAACATCACTCACACTATTCATTGCTGGAATATCGTTTTTGTTTGGAAGTAGCGAAACGAAAGCAACGCCAAGCAGGTCAAAATCTACGGTGTGCCGAAATAAAAAAATGGATGAATATAATTGTTAATGAAGGGGAATTCACGCAGGAAGTACTTTGATATTAAATATTCAACAGGATTCAAATCTAATTAAAATAAATGTTAAAAAATATCCCGTTCGGATTTGACGAGGCGTTATAATCAACGAGTAGTTTATTTCAAGTTTATCGAACTGATTACAGCCGGTTTAAATTCTAACATTTGTTACATGCATTGTTGATATCAGTAAGATTTTAATTTACATACGAGAACAAATGAAATGAAAAAAATATCAATGAATTTTAGGTTCTTGCAGACCTTATTATTAAAAATATCAATACAGTTCCATTTGTCACAAATCATCGCGTTTAAGTTATTGTACTTTTAAACATACAGGAAAAGCAAATGACGCGATTTGGTTGCAAATTATTTATTATATAAGTTGTTTATGGAATATTGCATTATATATAGGAGACAAATCCCTGAACAATATTCCCTCCTACAATTTCTCTTCACACACGTTTGTAACAAAACACTATAATGTTCTTGGTAATTATCCATAAAAAACAGCTATAATATTGATAGAAAATTTGCAGGAATACCGGGAAAATGTTTAATTACTTCATTAATAAATAGCGCTCATTTACATAGGTTTCAAATTTAAAGCGCACAGTTCTTTCGTTAAAGTACGTATCCATTAAAACATATTAATAATTGAATATTAACTCTATATACTCGTAAAAATTAAAAATAATATCTACGTTGGATGGACATTGAAGAATGAATAAACGTTTCTCTTTACTTAAAACAGGAGTGAACTCGGAACTGTTGTTATCGTTGTCTAGAGTTATTGAATCTGTGGGTTTATCAAGAAAACGACAGCAGTATTTATCACAAAATTTGCGTAATTATTGAAAAGAGCAATAGAAGGATGAGGTTTGTTCACCGCTGGTTGGGTAGTTTATATTACAAATTTCATGTCTTTTAAATTCAAGTTCTACAAATTTGAGTTTCCTTGGAATTTTATTTCTTCAATTAAGACTACAAGAAATCTGAAAACATTTCAAATTTTTTTTTGTAAACCTGAAGGACAAATTTATTTAATTAAAATTTAAATATATTTTATTTGGCCAATAAAAATAACAAAACAGGATATAAACAGTACCGAACGGAACAGAATATAAGACAAACAGGACCTTAAATATGTTTTTAATATTCGTCCGAATAAATTTCAATCAAAGTAATGACTACCTCAAAATACGAGTTCATATCGTGATTGTTCTACTCCAAATCTCGTCATAGTCTCGCAGGTTGAGTCGCTTGAGTTTTTGTTAGTCTTCACCGGCGTGTCGACACTAAGGTTGTGACTTCTCGCGTTACTGATGGCAGGTTGTGCGCTCGACTTAAACATTTATTGACAAGGATTTTTACTGTCGTAGGTATAATTTAGTGACCGGGTACTCCTGCTTCCTTCTAGACGCCGTTATAAAGCTGAAAAATTGCTGAAATTGGCGTTTAACTCCATTCAAACAAATTATAAATATAAATGTATATTTTAAGTAATTGGTAAATGAGGGTTCGGTAAAATCCAAATATTAATAGAAAAGTGTTGTTAAATTTTAATAAATGATTGTAAATTTATTCTAACACAATACTTTCCAGAACTTTTCGAATATATGCAAACTAGTATTGTCGCATGGAGTAATAAACATAATTTTCAGATAAAAAATAATTAGTTTGGGACGCTATTATAAAAATACTATTATGTTTATTTATTTATTTATTTATTTATTTATTTATTTATTTATTTATTTATTTATTTATTTATTTATTTATTTATTTATTTATTTATTTATTTATTTATTTATTTATTTATTTATTTATTTATTTTATTTTTTTGCTACAATTAATGTCTTTCAACTGTTGTATTCTATTGTTATACTATTGTCTTGTAATAAACATGTATATTTAAAGGTTAAAAGGTTCTTCAGTTATACATGGCTGTAAACATTGATACTGTGTCAACTAAATGAAAAGTGCACAGTCATCACAGTAATTACAGTAGATTAGTTATATCTTTTGCCTCCTCTCATTTCAAATAAATTTTTGACCAAATTTTTCTTCCATGAAGATTTTTTTTTTTGGGGGGGGGGGGGGTACACAATGTGCAAATACAAACTTCCTTCGTCTAGACAAAATGTAGACGGAATGTAACTACATGTGCTTTGAACACAAATCGGCTTTGATGTTGTTGAAGTGTCTTTGTTACAAATAATTCTGCATAATTCAATATGTAATATAACTGTACAATGTATATTTATAAAAGATTTGTGTAATCGCATAGTAAGTGTGAACAAGAATGATTTAAATTTACTAGTATAGTATTTTAAGTTGAAAATATGGGTTCGGTATGATGAATTGAAAAAGTTAAAAATAATAATTTGATTATTCCCGTCAAAATATACTTTTGATGTCTTCCTTCAGCATGTTCAGTCATAAACACTTTTATTTTTGTCATAGAATAAGGACTAATAATTTCTTTAAAAAATTGTTAATTGAAATCATATACATGTATTACTTATAGGGATCAGACAGCAATAAAAGTATAGAATTATTCCATGCATTGGCAGATACTGAAGCACAAAAAGAAAAGGGAGATAAATGCAACCTTGCATGGGAGTTATACAGGTATGTTGAAGTCTAAATGAATTGAATTGAATTGAACTGAAATACCACTACTAAAGAATGTTTAATCATGCTAAAATCATGCTTAATCTGAAGGGTGGATAAATGTATGTTATAGTTGAACAGTCTTATATAAATTGTTTAATAGTCATTTTTTAACATTGCTGTCTGACATATTTATTTATTGCTTTTATATTGTAAATTACAGGATATTCACAGTGTAGATCAACTCGAGGAAAAAATGTTCAGGACTGATGAGGAGGAGGCACCTAAAGTGTTAATTTTTCTGGATAGTGATCCTTATACCAAAATAAAGCCAACAACTGGATTAAGTTCTCAGATAAACTGTCAAGAAGAAATGAAAAACAATTACAAGAATCACGACTGTGTACATTCATTTATTGGTGTTGTGTTTTCTTACTCGGACATTAAGCTGCTTGCAAACATCTAACATTTCCAATGTACATGTAGTGTTTTGTGCTATAGAAGTATATGATCTGTTTGTTATTATGATATATGACTATCAATATAGGTAAAATTAAATTTATCAGATATTTTTGTCTTTGTTTAAACAAGAAATATCACAATATAACTATCAAGAGCAGAAGATCAAAGATACTGTGGGTTTTTTGTCCACATTTGAAAGCAACGACCTTTTAAGTCATGTTTCATGAATTCTGATAGTATAAACCTTAGTTTTTCTAGTTTAGTTCTGCTATTTGATGGCCTAGCCCTATCCCACAAATCTTCCACCTTTGTCATTATTTGTTTCCTACATTGATTAACATGTTATTTGTGTAACACTAGGTTATAACACAGTGTTAAGTTATTAACACATTCCATTTATTAACACAGTTAATGTGTTAATTAAGTGTTATTGGCCATTTTAACGTGTAACATGTTTTTCTACACATTAACATGTTATTTCGATAACACATGTGTTTAGTCTTTCACATATGCGTTATTATATTAACATTACAGAATGTTAAAAGCCTAACACTAAATGTTTACAGAAAAACACTTTAACATGTTATTTTATATACACTTTAACGTGTTAATTAAGTGTTATTGGTAAGATGTTAATAAATGTGTTAAATGATTAACACTTGTTTTTACAGTGTAGTATAGTACCGTCATGGTATACTAAGATGTATTCATGATATACTCAAGCATCGTCATGGTATATTAAGATGTCTTAATGATATAGTAAAGTGTCTTTATGGTATAATAAGATGACGTCATAGTATAGTTAAGTGTCTTCGTGGTATAGTAAATGATCATCATGATATAATGAAGTATCTTTATGTTATAGCATAATAGTTAAATAGTGTATAAGATTATCATTATGGTGTATTTCAACGTCTTTATAGTTTAAAAATGTTGCTTACTGATGTGGGTTAGTGTCAATATAGTATAACTAAATGTCTTAATGGTGTAGAATAATGGCTAAATAGCATGCTTGTTGCCTTAATGATATATGTTTGTGTATCATAAGGCAGCTGTGGCGTTCCATACCAGCCCACGTTCTGTTGGTTCAAAAAGTCAACAACGATCCTTGCAGTACGCGGTCTGGCACTATCATGTTGAAAAACCTCCCTATGGAATCTATTGCGGACAATAAGTGGGGCTTGTAGAACCTCGTCACGATATAGCGAACTTTATTCAAGTTGCCTGCAATATGAACCAATGGTGTTTTTCTGGCGTAAGAGATGCCAGCCCACATCATCATCACGCTGCTTCCGCCGAAATTGTTGACATTAATGACACAATTGTGTGCAAATCGTTCGTTTCGTCGTTTGTAGACCCCAATTCGGCCATCTCTTTTCTAGCAAAAAGCGAGATTCGTCGCTGAATTACATCATTTTCCAGTTCCGCAGATCTATTCCTCACCATTTTACCCTTGCCTGGCGATGTTTGCGCCTCAAAGTGCCTCCAAAGTATGGTCGTCTAGCGGGCAACCCATGGTTTTACAATCGATTACGGATGGTCTGGGCAGAAATTCTCCGCATGCCAGGGATGTTTTTGGCAGAAATTGTTGCAGGAACAGTCCTGTGACGTAAATGGAACAGCCTTGTGTACCGATCCTGGACGTTAGTAGTAATGCGTGGGGGTCCTGTGCGAGTTCTGTTTACTGTAGTGTCAAGCTGCTGGTACCTCTCCCACAGGCGAGAAATCGTGCTGCGCTGAACATTGAAGTGTCTGCGATTCACCAGCCTGGAGTCGATCGATAGCGATGTTCCGGCTAGCAGCTTCTAAACTCGGCATAGCGTTTCCTCGTCAGATGTCAATTAGACTACTGCGTTAGAGAAAAGGGGTACCGAGTTTGCATACCCGCAGTACCCACTAACAAATCACTCATGAATTGCACGTGCAAAACAAACTGATTTTTGTCAAGCCTTTATACATGACATGTTTCGCAACGTGCGTACCAGGTTTTTTTAATTAAATTGCAGTCCGAGGTAAATGTCATATGGGGTTTAAATGTAATCACCAATATTTATTTTCTAAGTTAGCCAATTTATATTTTAGAAAAAAAATCATTTTTAAAATTAAAAATTTTTGTTGCGTTCCTTTTTTGGGAGAGCATATTATTAGGGCAAAGTCAACGTGTTGTTAAATTTCTAATCAGAATTCTGATATTGTATGCCATCTATATCTGCTATTTCGCTGGATTTAATATTTTGTTCGTGAAATTTTTATCTTTCTACATACATTGTAGCAATTGATATGTTTGCGTTCATTAATAAAAACAAATTGTTATCCGTAAGCAAACATAAAGCTAGAAACTAACACTTGTAAAATCCATTTCAATAATACAGTGTGTCAGGACATTGACACATTATGTCAACTGTTTCCCATATCTAATATACATTAAGTATACAAATACCTTTTAGATCTTGTTATTTTTTGTTTTGTTTAGAGTAGTCACTAATGTGATTTTAGTAAAATTGTGCAACCAATATTGATATTGTGCGTGTTTGAAATTCTCACTCAGACAGAAACCATTTAGAGAAGTTGAGATTTTTATTGGTTAAACTGTCACGAGCTCTTGTGTATACAACACCAAATTAGTAGTACGTATTTATGTGATAAAAATATTGTTTATTTATATTTGAGTCGGGTATAACGGTATTCGGAAAAAGCTAAACCGGTTTATGTGTGCATTGAAATCTTTTGATTACATTGGTTTTGATACCGCTGAATAACTTCTGAATAACACGCACATTAGGACGAAAACAACAATGTTCCCATTATTTCTATTCTTCATCACAGCTAGTGGAAATACCTTTCAAGAGCATATATTTCAGAAAATCATTCCTAAATACACTGCCGATTCTAATGTCGTTTCTTTGCTCGGTTTAGTGAATACTCATTCACCGAGTGACGTTTCCTGTGCTTATGAGTGCGCAAGTACGGATTGGTGTTTTTCCTTTGCTTACGATGCCACAGTGACCACGTGCAGTTTGTATAGCGAAAAAATTCCCGTAGTTACTTCGACCTCAGCTAGTATTTATTCAGGTAAGTCCTTCGTCATAGTTTGATTGCAACGGACTCATTAACCAGTTTCTTCGGATTTCGTATTTTCGCCCGAATACAGAAATATGCGATTTAAAATAATGCGTTGTTTTTCCTTACATTAACAATAATTAGATTTATTTAAACGACATTTCTAACGATTTTATAAAAGTTTTTTTTTAAAAAACATCAACCTTTTTAGAATGATTCCTCTCCTACCAATACAATCTGGGCACACATATACCTCAAAAATGGTGATATTCGATCAAACCCTCCAAAGCACATATACATGATTTTTTTCTTTGTCAAATGGTTCCTCAGAGTAAGATTTTTCACGCGAATTTTAACAATATACTATTTTTATACAAAAGAATCTTATTAAAAAAGACTTTTACATGAACTTTACTTCGTTTGCTCAGTCAATTTTCACTGGGTATCTGTATACTGCTAGAACGCAGTTAGGACTTATTTTAACGTGTCACGTGGACAAGTGGTTTTATAGATAATTTGGTATATTCATGTGGTTAACCTAAAAAACCCGAACATATTTTCAATCTATATTCCACTAATTTGTGTTATCGGTTTTGTTGCCACTCAAAAAATAATATATAAACCTTAATAAACATTTTGAAATCCAATTACTCTTAGGGTAAGTCTTTGTTGCGTCAAAATAGATTCAAAAGCATAATTGTTTTGGTAAATTAGTGAACATACAAATTTCGAACTCTCAAAAATATAACAGATTGTTTTTACCAGAAAAAGTTACCTTACGTTGATGTAATTTCAATTATGATCAAAGAAAATGTAACAAATCGTTGTAATTAAACATTTTTAAGATTTTAAAAGTGACTTTTTTTTCAGATCGTTGCCCTGCGTACCTAAGTTTTAGGTATGAAAGAGGTCTTTCTTTTTGCTACTGGATTTCAACAGACATGGAAACATGGCAGGCTGCAAATAATACTTGCCACAACAAAGAAGCTACATTAGCAAAGACGAACACAACGGAATATTTGCATTTCCTGTTCAAATTCACAAGTAAGAATAGTTTGACATAAACTTTGGTATCTTTGATGGCATTTTATGTGCAACCACTGGATCGATGCCTCTGTTGGGGGCTGTTAGTCCCCGAAAGTATCACCAACCCAGTAGTCACACATCACACTTGCTGCGATCAAATTTAAAAACTTGTTTTAGTTCCAAGGGTTTTCTATATTTAGCCTGATTTGGTATAACGTTTTGTAATTTAGGTGATAAAGCTATACAACATCTGAATCTTTGGATTTAAAATATTGTTTGGGTTTGAGCGCCACTGATAAGCCTTGGCGAAACACGCGTCTGGTGTAGTAAATTATTTTACTTACAAAAATTAAAATTAGGCAATGATCAGCTGCAAATATTAAAACATTTTTAAATCATCATAGAAATAAAATAATTTAAAACAATCAGACAAAGCTAACAAAAAGTAATTACATTCAGATACTTTATTAACACTAAGATTTTATCATTTTCTATATTTAAAATGATTCGAAATTTATTTTGCCTTTGACACTGATAAGTGCAAATAGTGTCACATAGCCGTAAGATATTTTGATCGGAAAGAAACCTAAGGCAATCACAGCTTTCAGCAGAAATGAAGCTTAAACCATGAAGCCATTTCACACGCAATTCACCTGCCAATGTATTAGAAGAGCCATGATGGAAAAAAATGTCTCATAATGCATTTAAAACATTAGGGGCCTCGGTGGCCGAGTGCTTAAGATAGTTAGTAATCTACTATTGATCATGTGGTGTGCCAATACTGAGGTTGCGTGTTTGAGTCTTACTGCGTGTAGGGCGTACTCGACAATCTTAATTGACAATGATTACCAGTTTTTCGACCGGATGTCGGGGGTTTTCTCTGGGTACTCCGGCTTTCTATCCAATAAAAACTGTACGCCATGATATGGCTGAAAATTGCTGAAAGTGGCGTTAAACACCATTTAATACATTAAAATCATTTGATCAGAAACACGTTTTTCTGTTTAAACAAAAACACACACATATATATATATATATATATATATATATATATATATATATATATTTTAATTCCTGGCATTCTATCCCTTTTCTCGCATAACATCTTTTGACATTTTATCGTAATATACATGTACATTAATCTATATATCCTAGTTTAAATATTGAAAAAAAACCATACCAGCAATGGAAGAAATGTCATGGAAGAAATTGATGACCTTTTGTCACTGTTAGCCATATACCATCAAGTTCAGCACAAAACACTTAACCTACCAAAAAACTGTGTGCTTTGACCCAGGGGTAAAACCTCTGGCAACCGTAACTTCTTATATCTGCATCTGGATATGATAGTCACAACTCATAAATATACTTGTTCTACATCCAAGATTTTATCCGCTTATGCTTCAATTTGCCAATTTTCTTCTTTGCATTCTTCATGGTTTGCAGGGGATACACAAGTTTGGGTTGATGGAAATGACTTAGCTATAGAAGGGACATTTGTTTGGTCAGACGGTAACCGCCTTCCAATTAGTGACGGGATCTGGGATAATGGTTATTGGCAACCTGATGGAGGAAGAGGGTTGGTAGAAGAGGATTGTTGTATGATTTTTGACAAGGAGCCAATGCTGCACGACGAACAATGTAGTCGTCAGCATATTTTTGTTTGCGAGTACAATTTGTGAAAAAGAAATAATACAATTGAAAATTTCTGAAACAAAACAATATTAAACGAAACAAATCAACTTTGCTTAAAAATATCCGTAGTTTGATTTGGATTACACCAAAGATTGATTGACTTATTGATTGAACTTTCGCTTTACGTCCAGCTAGCAATAGTTTAGCTATATTCGGGATAAGAGCAAAATCTATCACATATTTGTAGCTTTTCCTATTCCTCGATTTAACTGTTACACGGCATGAATATGAGTAACTCGACAGGTGTCTAGGTAGAGACGGTCACTGCCTACTCTTCCGGACTTCATGCTTGTATTTTGGGTTATGGGTACGCATTTGTTGCTGTTCTTTTTGGTTCTTTTGTATGTCTTGTGACTTGGTGTAAATGCGTTTCGATTCTTGTCGACCGTTGTTTTCCTACATTGTACAATGTTTACAAATAAAGAAGTTAACGCGGGAAAGGGCTGGCCAAAATTAGCAGTATGGCCACATCTGAAATACATACACGGCGAGACTGTCATACTGCCATTACTTGCCTAACAATATAGAAGTACGATTTAATACGCATGGACAATAATAGACAACTACTTAATAGCATATAATTTTGTTACATCGCTAATCCATAATCAAGTTAAGAGTAATTTTTTCTTATATATTCATGCTCAATGAGAGTGCTCTCGGACTATAATCTGATATATTTGTCAAAAATTCGGGTTCAGAGAAAATCTGCTCAATTGACCGCGCAAACATGCAACAAAATTGCGCTTCACATTCAAACATTAGAGACAAACATTTCTTCATTGCAATAGAAGCAAATTAAGCAGCACTGACTAAAAATAAAATTAAATGATTGGCTCGTGTCATTTTTTTTTGCAATTATGCCTGTTTGTTCATGTACAAGGAACCATAATTACTATGCTCGAGTCGTAATATATGATATGGACAGATTGTATAAAATAGACATATTTTATATAATATGTTGTTTCCGCGAAATATGGATCCCTCTGCGGATATTGGATCTAGATACCCAGTGCACCAAAACCCCCGACCTTCGGTAGGAAAACTGGCATCCTTGTCAATTAGTATTGGAGTCGAGCGAACCCTGCACGCAGTAAGACTCGAACCCGCAATCGCAGTGTTGAAAGACCACGTGTTCCATAGTAGATGCCACCGAGGCCCCTATATCGATCAATAGATGCAATATATGATATGGACAGATTGTATAAAATAGACATATTTTATAGAATATGGTTTTTCCGCAAAATATGGATCCCTCCGCGGATATTGGATCTAGATGCCCAGTGCACCATTACCGTTATTTTACATATTATTACAACATATTTCTACTGTTGTATAAGTAATACATGGTTTTTATGATAAATCTTTGTTACAGATGTATTCCACGTATTTGATTTGAATTTTTTAACATAGCAACAACCCCCCCCCCCCCCCCAAAAAAAAAAAGAAAAAGAAAGATCTTGTATATATCCCGAAAGCCCTCGGAAACGACAATCAGGCAAGTTGACACTTAAGAAGGCCGTAATTGTATATAGTTGTGGAGGAATTCTCCGGACAATACTACGATAGCGTACTTCACTTTATTCATCACCAGGTACTTATATATCGAGTTTGACGTGAATCAGTCTAGCAGGTCTCAAGTAATAATCTGGACATAAATTGTCAGGGAGATAACTCACATATTTTCATAAGTACAGTTAGTTCTTATGAATTGCACTCTAGTCGTCATTTTCAATCTGACCGAAATGGGGATATGTCAAAAGGATTTGGAAATATTTTCCAGACACAAGTTTGACAGACGGAAGGAGATATCGACTGCAATGCACCGACTCTATGCTCTCCCAGTTTGAATACATAACAAATGTTTCAATTAAAAAATTATAAAAAAAATAGTGGAAGAATCCGACTTGTTTTTTTTTACTTACACTACAGACTGACAAGAAAACACACCAAACTGCTAAAAGTCGTAAAAATTCATTATGTTACAAATAAATATATCAGATATTGACAAAAAGGTAAAACAGTTGTATATAGCATGTTCTGGCATTGGTTCCAATATATTTTTATAAATTCAAAAGTAATAATTATTTAAGTAGCAGTCTTGCAATAATTGAAACATATCTCTTATTTTTAATAATGTTCTTGAGTTTCTGTAAGCACTAGAATTTATGTGATATGTGTTTCCTGTTTATTATAACTGCTAATAGTTGTTGAACCTATTAAAAAATCAATATCAGGTAGAAATACAATTTTGATATCATTAAAAATTTGAAATGTTTGATGAAAAAAATAAGATAGGTAAAAGAAAACTACCCGAGTTGTTCACCTTCCAAGAGATAAAAGAATCATAAGAATATATCGATAGCATAATTTCAATTGTTTTTTAATATAAAATTAAGTCTTGTCGCTTATATGCTATCTCCTAATTGGAATTGCTGATCAATTGCATTACATGTATAAATTTACCCATCACTCTGGTTTTACATCTTTGATCACAGGCTGACACGCAGGTTATATAATATCACTACACATCACACTTTGATGATGGTAATATCTGACAAGTAGTCATAAATTACAATTTTTTTTACTAACTAAGAGTGACGACCATCCCTTCCTTATTAGTATTCTGCATAACAGTGATCGAAGTTTACAAGGTTATGGTAGAACAGTTCATAACCTAAAATTACTGACAGAGCAAAAGATTAAGGTATCCGGACCACAATTGACCACGTGATCATATTTGGTGTCCCGGATGTCCATTGTTTTTCAATGGAGCAGACCTCGGTAATGTTCGGCAAACATCGGAAATACTATTCGAGCAACTATTTTTTTTTGGTCAAACCTGTTAACATTGACTAAAAGTAAACCAATCTATTTAATTTGTATCATTAATTAGCAATACCTTGATGTAGTAAAGCTGTATTTCTTGGTCGAAAAAATAAAATTAAACGGTGACTCCAATTATGGGTCGGATACCTTAATACAATTCCATGACAATAATAACAAGTATTTTTGTATGTTTATACTTCCTTATGATATTGCTTTATACGCACACTGAAAACAGTATACCAACTTTCAGTATTGATTTGTTTATTATTGCTGAGAAAAATGCGAAGGAAATTGCAATTTAAAAAATTGACTAAAAACGTCGGTAAACAGGAAGTAGGAGTCCGATGGGTCTGAAAATTAAATTCCACAATATTTCATGATTAAACAAAGTTACTGACAACATTTCAGCATTGTCTCTCATGTATCATTGATGAGAAAAATGTGACGGAAAATGGTTATGGACGGCTGAAAATTGACTTAGTAATGGGAAGTAGGAGTTAGAGAGGTCTGAAAATGAATCGCACAATCTAGCATGATCATACAAAGCTACTGTCAAATTTTAGAAATGTATACTTTATCATTGTTGAAAAAAAACATTCGACCGTAAATGGTGACGGACGGACATTCCAACATGTACACTATTGATAAGAAAAGATTCAAATATTTTCTAGAGGTAGGCGATATTTGCAATATATCAGTTATCCTGACGTGATATATAATATTCAGATACTAAGAAATACTGGGTTTTGAATAAAACATAATAACATAAAGAACATTTCCATTTATCACTAGTAGGTACATGAAAATAATATACCACGTTGAATTCATCCAGCCGATTGGTTTCCAGTTATTTTCTGGACAGGAAAAATAAATTAAAGGAGACTACTCAAAATTTACATAGTTAGAATTATGTTTCTTGTGAACTGCATTTCTTCTGATCACGATCTATTCCACTTCAAGTTTGAAGTCAATATATCAAATGATTGTGGAGGTATGTTCCGGACAAAACTATGACAGAAAGTTCAACAGGCAAGAAAATAAACTGAGAGATATTAGAACAAATTAAGGTGAAATAAGATAGGTACAATAGCGGTTCTTGTGTATTTCACTTTACTCATCACCAGGAACTTATATATTGAGTTTGAAGTGAATCAATCTAGCATGTTTCAAGTATTAATCTGAACATAAAAACTCACCTACTCAACTGTCAGATAACTCACCTATTTACGAAGGTACAATTATTATGGTTCTTGTGTATTGCACTCTACTCATACTAAAAGATTAAACTTAATGTGTCAAACGGATTTGGCGATATGTTGCGGACAAAACTATGACAGACGAAAGAAGAGATGGACTTTAAAGCAGCTTCTATATGTTTTCCCATTCGGCAAGCATGAAAATATTGCAACTGCATCCTAACTGCTAAGATCAAAATAAATTTTCTTTAGAAGTCGTTAGGAATTCATTATGTTTTACAAATAAATATATCAGGGATTGATAAAATATGAAAGAAATAGTTAATAAAATATTCTAGCATTGATTTCAACATATTTTATATACATGTGAAATATGTAGTCAAAGGTAATAATTATTTAAGCCACAGTCTTCTATAATCTTAACATATATACTTTCAGTTTTCAACAATGATCTTGTTTCTTTAAGCTCTAGAATTTATGTGACATGTGTTTCCTGTTTACTAATTAAAATTACTCATAGTTGTTGAACCGAGTAAAAAAATCAATAACAGGAAGTAAGAGAATTTTAATAACATTGAAATTTTGATGTAAAGAAAATAAGATCGGTAAAACTACATGAGTTGTCCACCTTCCAAGAGATAAAAGAATCACGAGAATATCTTTACAACATAATGTCATTTGTTTTTCTTATAAATATAAAAACAAGTCATTTCACTTCTATGTAATCCTCTTCAGTTGGAATTTAAGATCAATTTCATTACATGTGTAATGGAAAGCACTTTTTAATGTACTATTTTGGGGGGACTGGTTAATTAATTTATTTATACCTATTTATATTTATAATTCACTCTTTGAATGTAAATTTGGCGTAACCACGGATTTCGTTCAATCCTGTTGGAATCGATGCCTAGGTCCGATTACCGCTGTCCCGTCGGGTAACGTTGTCGGGTACATGACGTTATCGGGAACAAGACGCTCAGTCAGACGGAGATTCACTATTGAGAAGGCGATAATATTCGTTCGTCCCAAAACTTTACTGTAGAATAACTTACAACTTAGGTAAGACACGGAATTTATTCTTTTAAAGTGCTGACCAATATACATTTAGCAATGGTAAATATATTGTACCAACTTGAATCTATGTGAATCACGTGATGTGAATTGATATAGAGACTTATTAAATGTTGTACTTTGAAAATCGTATTTATTTATAATAACATTACAAGAACTCGGAAAGAGAGCGGGAAGTGTCATAGTCCCGTTACACATGGATAAATTTCTCCATCATTCCGGCTTCGGATCTTTGATCAGGCTAGCACACAGTAAAAATAAATCATTACACTCCAGAAAAAAGTAAAGACATTATGTATTCCATCACAAAATTCTTTTAGAGTCTTCCAGACATGACATAGACTTTTGGCAAGTTGTCTTAAATTAGATTGTATTTTTACCAACAGTGAGGAGCATTTTCTTCTTATTATTTTAAAAAAATGTAACGGAGAATTAAAATACAATGTTAAAAAAGTAAAAAAAAAAAAAAATTGACTAAGCAACAGGACGTTGTTTCGGATGTTAGGGCCCTATGGTAAAAGACCAAGAGACATCGAGCGAGGATTCCGCCATGTTATTGCATTTACTTTTTTCGTTTCTCTCCCCTTCCCTATGATCTCCCCTCATAAAAGGTATTCATAACTGCACTTATCATCTTACAAATGTATACTAGAGTGATTGTCACTGTTTAAGCTGAAATTTGGGGAAATGCAATAGTAGTTATTATAATATTACATCAGTCTGGCTTTGATTGTCAATGTTTCTGAGGAGACCTTGAATGGTACATATTGACTTGAGTTGGGTCTCGCAGGATCTTTGCTTTCGAAAACCATGTTGTGCGTCTGTAAGCTCTGGTGGTCCTCACAGTGTGTCATGATGTTGCTGCACACGATGTGTTCCATCAACTTACACGCTATTGACGTTAGTGACACAGGGCAATAGTTAGTTGCACAGTTCTTCATGCCTTTGTTCTTGTAGATTGGAGCTACATCTGCCTTTTTCCAGTCTCCTGGGAGTGTGGCCTGGTTAAGAGAAGCTCGAAAGAACAAAGTGAACACTGGTGCTAATTGATCAGCATAGTCCTTCATAACTCGGGATGATATACCGTCTGGCCCAGATGCCTTGTGTATGTTTAACCCAGAGAGTAATTTTCTTACGCCTACGTTGGTGATTAGGATGTCCTTCATTTCTGCCGATGGTGCTGATGTCATGTTCTTGATGTTTGAGGTGTCTTCATTGGTGTTAAAGACTGATGAAAACTGCTGATTTAAGATGTTGGCTTTTTTTAAGGTTCTGAGTATGTGATTCCATCTCGGTCTTTTAGATGTGATTTGAATGTTGCAACTTTCAACTGAAAGTGCCCTATTTTGTTTTTATTCAAGCGTGAAGCTAATGATGGGATCATGTTATGATAAAAAAATAATTAAAAATGCACATCTTTCAAGTTTACCAAATTTGATGTTACGTAAAATTTATAATTTTTGTAAAATTTGTCTTAGAGAAATTTTGAAATCAAACACTTAATTTTATAAGTATACCTGACTCTTGATCAAAATATACAAGATCACAGGAGACATTCGATACTAAGATATCAAACAAGCTTCTCTGGATATTTTTGATATCGTGACAAACTCTCTGCAGGCCAAGTCCAGAAATCTCTTGCGGAGGGTGTCTAATGAAATTCTAAAGTCCCCTTAATCTGACTGAAAATCCTCTGCCGTCCCACTCTCCCATCAAAGTCTACAAGAGCGTTGGACATCAGAAGATTCTAGGGGGATGAATGCATAATAAAATCCACAATCTTGCACAATGGGTCTTTTTCATGCAATGATTGTGGCCTTCTTCAAACAAGATGCCCATTTATATAGTTTTTTTCAGCCTTTTCTCATTATAACCTGACAACCTCCCAACGATATGGACTCTCTATCTGCCACCTTTGGGGCAGATTTTTTGGGTCAAGTTCTGTGAACCAGATACATGTAATAATAATTGCTATCAATATTATGCCCGAATGGGCTGCACTTATGTTGCAAGAACATGAATAGGGATAATCCCCATTAACAACAAGCATCACAGATGTGAGCTTTACCATTACATACTCTGGGGCCTCGGTGGCCGAGTGGTCAAGATAGTTCGTCTACTGTTGATCACGTGGTCTGTCAACACTGAGATTGCGGGTTCGATTCTCACTGCAGGCAGGGTGTACTCGACTCCAATCTTAATTGACAAGGATTGCCAGTTTTCCTACCGCAGGTCGGGGGTTTACTCCAGGTACTGCGGCTTCCTCCCCAATAAAAACTGGACGCCATGATATAGCTGAAAAATTGCTGAAAGTGGCGTTAAACACCATCAAACAAACAAACAAACAAATCATTACATACTAGTACGTGTTTGTAAAATATGTTTGTTTGTTTTTTCCTTTAAATGGTGTCTACCGCCACTTTCAGCAATTTTTAAGCTATGTCATGGCATCCATATTTATTGGGAGAGGAAGCTGGAGAAAACCCCCGACCTTCGGTAGAAAAGCTGACAAATAAGTCATAAGATCAATATGAACAAACCCATTTCTGAGCTATCAAAAAAAATAGTAGAAGAGCACTACAATTAATTTAACTGTACACAAAATAATTTTGATAAAATTAAAGTTTTACATAACAAGCACAATGTTTTTTTTTGCAATCTCTGAAACACTGTATTTTAAATTGACATTACATCTCCAATAGAATGCTGAGGCCCTGTTAGGGTGCTGTGAATAAAGTAACCTTAAAATGTGTGGTTGTGCCTATAATACTCATATTGTAGGACAAAAACTAAGTACAGGACAACAAATAAACAAAAAGTAGCTAGCAAGAGCTTATAACAGAATGGACACTGGCTTGGAACTGTCTCGTAATAATTACATATAAGATCCACTCTTATTTCACTTGAAGTGCTTACAGATTTCCACATTTCATTTGGTGTAGTATCAAATGCTCCAAAGGTGGAGCCACTTGTGTATGTTACATTAATAACAACTTGTATGAAGCATTCTTTTTTAGTAACGAAAATGTGGACTCTCATATTTATTTGTATGATGTTGCTGAGAATGGTATCCCATGCGTTAGACAATGGACTAGCTAGGACGCCACCTATGGGATGGATGACATGGGAGAGGTTTAGATGCAATACAGATTGTATTAATGATCCTGACAATTGTATTGGGTATGTTTTCTTTATTAATCTAGACTACAATACCTCATAAAAAAACTTTATATTAAACAATATTGAATTCAGAAAGTACATGTATATAACATTTAAAAATTTTATTTGAAGTGTTTAAGGATGTTTGAACTGCAACTTATACGGTTGTGGCATCATGGAAAATCTTGGAAAATTTTTTTTTAATTAATAAGAAAAATTAAAAAAAACATGATGTTTTAAAATTAGTTTATGGAATATCTAATTTAATTATCATTATTATAGAATCAGACCTATTTACATTTTGATTAACCATCTTTATTTACCTGTACTTAAACACAAAGATGACATGTATATAATATATATCAAATTCGGAAAATTAAGGTTCAACTCACTTAAACTTACTGGAAAAAAGTTTATATATTTAAATTTAACAGTGAAAAACTGATAATGCAGATAGCCGACAGAATGTCTGAAGATGGTTACTTAGAAGCAGGGTACCAGTATGTAACTATTGATGATTGTTGGATGGCCAAGGAGAGGGACAGTAAGGGGAGACTACAAGGAGACCCTGACAGGTTTCCTAATGGTATTAAAGCTTTAGCTGATTATGTAAGTCATATAGGTAAATATATCTGTATATAGGTTTATTTTTGTAGCTGAACTTTTAGAGATTGGGCCTGCATAGTACACGTATATGGTGAACTTAGCTCCAAGGTTAAATGACATAACGAACGTCCCGGAGGTGTGTTCGTTATGCCTTCTAACAATGGGACATCTGTTGACATATAATATGGACAACACAATATTATTGTTATTGTTACTCAGAATTTTTTTTTTAAGGTAAAAACAAATTAAGTCAAGGCATTGATGATATAAAATTGGCAGATACATGTAAGGCAAATAAAAATCTGGTATTACCCAATATATCTGTATAGTTCAATACAGTCAAATCATTTGTCAATAATGTACATTAATTGTAGAGATTTATCATCATTGATACTGAAAGCACTCAGTTGATCCATTTAACATTAGCCTTGCTGATCAGCATAGTATGGTTATATGCGTGAGGCATAGTACTATATCACTGTTTACTCTGTAAAAATATGTTTCAGTAATATGATTTGTTTAAACAGGTACTTCAACTTAAACTAGTCCAAGAAATTGTGGCTTAGTAAATCAAAATTATTATATTTCAGATTCATTCCAAAGGGTTAAAATTTGGAATTTATGGAGATATTGGAACAAGGACGTGTAAAGGTTACCCTGGCAACCAATATTATATCCCACTGGATGCTGCCACGTATGCCTCATGGGGGGTAGACATGTTAAAATTGGATTGTTGTTACACAGGATATGATTTGGTCACAGGTAAATATCACCTACTGTATCTCCATGGTTACTTGTATACAGTTTATCTCCATTGTAACATATAGTCATTGTTTCCTTACACTTAATTATAAACACATAGAAATGTTGACAAGTCATTGTTTTTACACACTTAATGAGAAAAGG
The DNA here is from genome assembly GCA_944474755.1 of Limnoperna fortunei. Taxonomy (NCBI): domain Eukaryota; kingdom Metazoa; phylum Mollusca; class Bivalvia; order Mytilida; family Modiolidae; genus Limnoperna; species Limnoperna fortunei. Next base: position 64,676,522 of record OX104115.1, read on the forward strand.
TGTTAAACAGATAAATGTTGACAAATCAAAATCCAGAATTTAATTCAAATTTAAAAATGTAATATAAATTAAGAAAATACTGGAATGAATATTATGCATTGAGTAAGAGCTAAATTGAGGAAGACGTGTGTATTTTAAATATTATACCCCCACTCGTAAGAGAGGGGGCTATATTGCAATCACCTTGTCCGTCTGTCTGTCTCTGTCTGGTGCACAGTGTAAGCATGATGAGTTGTACCGTGCCTCCCCTTTCCAGGTCAGTCAGTTATCTACTTCCTGTTTTCCGAGCCGACTAAGACTGTTTCAAGGGTCAAAATAGGAAAATTTTTCCTGGCATCTATTAAAAGGATTGATTTCAAATTTGGTGCACAGCTTTTGCATGATAAGTTGTACCATGCCTCCCCTTTCCAGGTCAGTCAGTTATCTACTTCCTGTTTTCCAAGCCAAAAAATGGTCGAGTGGGGGTATACTTAGCACGACTTAGTGCTGGTCCATGTTAATAATGCCTTTGTCTGGCTTTTCAGTTGTCATGAATAAAAGTCTGTGTGTTCTAATGTCAATATTATTGACAATGTCCATGTCTGTGTGTAAACTTTTAACATGGTAATTTTCTTCTGAAAGTGATTGGCTAATTAAAGTTAAATTTTGCAGAAATGGCGTGTGTTGATGTTCCATGAGATTTATTTCTTATTTCTACAATGATCCCCACAAACAATTCCTTTTTCCGTGTTGGAGTTATTGCCCCTGAATCACCAAAATTGCCAATTTTTGCAATCTTTCCTCAAAATTTTGACAACTAGAGACAAAATTAGCAATGCTAAGTTTTTCCGCTCTATGAAAGCTACAAAAATGACTTAGGGTCAAGATTCTTCTCGAAAACCGCTAAAAGGACTGCTTTGAAAAATTGCAGGCATCATCTTGAGGATGTCTTGTACCAAATTGCACAAATCATTACTTCCTTGGCCAAAAATGAACCGGGTCAAGATAATGTTTTTGGCCTATAGTTCAACAGGTACAGTAATTGTGAAGCGAACCTCCTTCCTAGGCATCAAAAGCTCAACAAGACTCTCCATTGAGTTGAAGTTGTGTGAGAATTAACATTTCAATAGGAGTTATTCCCCCTAAATCATTAAAATTGTCAATTTGTCAATGTGAGTTTTAATGTCTTGCTATGCTTTTAATATGTCTCGCTATGTTTTTTATATGTCTTGCTTTGCTCTTTTATATGTATTGCTATGCTGTTTATATGTCTTGCTTTGCTTTTTATGTGTGCTGTTTTGCTATGCATTTTATGTGTCTTGCTATGCTTTTAAATGTCTTATGTGCTTTAGCTTTGTTTCATTTTAGTATGTGATCTTTGTATGTCGGTTTTAAAAGCTCTATAGAGCTTATGTTATATTGTTACATGCTTGCACCGACTTTAAATAAATATTACTTGACTTGACTTGTGTCAATTTTGCACAGTATCTTGAAAACTGTAAGAGCTAGAGAAAATCTTTTCCATACAAAATTATTCTGCTCAACAAGATCTGCAAAAATGATTATTGGTGAATATGTGCTGGACAATTCCTTATAAGAGTTATTTTCCTTAAAACGTCAAAATTAACTATATTTGCAGAAGTGTTGGACAATTTCTTGTAGGAAAGAAAAGCCAGATAAAAAGAAGAATTGCATAGTTTTTCAATTAGTTTCAGGTTCGGGTGAGCCATCCAGGCTGCTAAGAGGCTTTAGTTACAATTGCTTTAAGTCATTTTTGTATATATTAAACACGTGTTGATGATTATTCTTGGATAATTATAATTTTTTTGTAGGATACGAAGTAATGGGATTTTTCCTCAATCAGACTGGACGACCCATCATGTATTCTTGTAGTTATCCTGCCTGTATACCATCATCTGTAAGAAAAGATTTCTGTAGAGACATAAGGTTTAAATAGGAGATTGTAGGTTTAATTTTTGGGGAGGTAAAACCAAAGACATTAAAAATGAAATGGTCATATTTGTTGCTCATGACTGAAATTTACACTTAAATTTCCAACAAGATTTGGTCAAAGTGAACATAAAAAAAAGTCCTGATTGACATGGTCAATAAATAAAAATGTTCTCTATGCATTTCTTAACTTATAGTTAATTCTCTGGAAATATTGTTCATTTCTGTGATGAAAAATTAATGAAATGGCGATGAAAATATTTCCAGATTTATGGTCTAGACAATAAAAATCTTATACGCACACCATATAAATAAGCATGGATGAAAATTTGCTCACTTAGAATCATAAAAGCTAAGTTATATAAAATTATTTCATATCAGTAAAATTATGTTTGTTTCAACTGAATAAAACAAGGTCAGCTGGTATAAATTAATATGCAGTAATTTGACACGAGGGCATAATCACTTCGTGATTACGCCCGGTATCACGTCGTGGTAATGCCCTCCATGCAGTAACAAGCAACATAAAACTGTTTATTTTTAATTTATAAAAAAATATATGTACATGTACAACCCAAATGAGGAAAAAATGACATAAAGTTTAGAAAACTAACTATGTATAGCCAAACAATGCCAAACAATGATATATCATGAGGCCCACATTCAAATCATACAGCAAGCAGCTACAAATACATAATACAGTCTTAAGCACATGGTTTCGTAGCTCTTCAATAAAATAAATATAATAGTAAGTTGCTTATATATTTGGCATTGTCATGATACTTGACAGCACTCGTGACAGTGGTATTGCCTTTAACATTGATAATGCCCTCGACTTTGGCTCTGGCATTATCAATGTTTCAGGCAATACCACTCTCCCTTGTGCAGTCAAGATATCATGACAATGCCCTCTATATAAGCAACTATTGTATAAATAGTAGATGTCAATTGTGTTATTAATAAGCACTTTTGTACAACTCATGTGTTAAATTCTTTATTACTATTGTATAGCAAATTATGGCAAAATGCAGTAACTGTTCCAGGAATAAACAGAGGTGATATCTTAAAAATGTTAATGAATGGCATGTTTTTTTAAATGAAACTGCAAATAATACTTCACTCCCATTAATACAAATTTTACATATGATAACAGTGATTAACAGATTTGTATTCACAGACAGATTTTAATGTGGCTGCCAAAATATGCAATACATGGCGTAATGCCAATGATTTGATGGATACTTGGGACACAGTGTATAAGGTCATACAGTTCTATGGTAACAACACCAGCCATTTTGCAGAAGTCGCAGGACCCGGCCAATGGAATGATCCAGATGAGGTAATTCTTATTCTGTTTTATATTGTATCCCAAATAATGCACTGCCTGAAATCAAAATTTCAACTGTAACATCGAAAAGAGCACTGTATGATCCAGTTTTAAAGATTTAATTAAAATTTGTTCTTTTAAATGTATTCTCATTGATGGATTGTTTTACATCCTGGGATTATTTGTGTATAACCAATTTTTTTTTCCACAACAAAAGACATTTATGATGTGGCAGTTTACAACGGGATAGGGGGCCTTGGTGGCCGAGTGGTTAAGGTAGTTCATCTATTGATCACGTGGTCTGTCAACACTGAGATTGCAGGTTCTATTCTCACTGCAGGCAGGGTGTACTCCACTTCAATCTTAATTGACAAGAATTGCCAGTTTTCCTACCGCAGGTCGTGGGTTTTCTCCCGGTACTCCGGCTTCCTCCCCAATAAAAACTGGACGCCATGATATAGCTGAAAAATTGCTGAAAGTGCCTTTAAACACCATCAAACAAACAAACAAAAAAACAACTGGATAGTAAATATATATATATATATATATTCAGAATGGAAATTTGTCCCATTTAAAACATAGAAAACACAGTCACAGTGTTCTCAATATTTTAAGCAGGTGGCTAAATTTCCTGTCATAGTCAACACTTTTTTTATGTATTTGACAACATTTTTTAGATTTTTGCTGGTATGAAGTCAAACAGATGGAATTATCACCAGTCAGTGCCATATTTTGAGAAAATTGCAATCATTTACAATCCAAACTGCTTAACAGACCATTTAGAGAAAAAAAACATATGCCTTATTAGAGCTTTTTAGAAATCCCTATAAAATTGTTTTTCATTGGTCCATTTGTCTGTGGCTACTTTGTTTGCATTTTTTTATATTTTACTTTAAAATCACTGGGGAAGTTTAAGCAAAACTTAGTATGAGTGATCCTTCTGGTTTTCTTACCCACAAAATTTCACAATCGAACAAAGTTGGCACACCATAATTTAAACTACAAAATCTTTTAATTGGCTGATTTGATTCATTTATCAACCAGAACAATCTAGTTGTGAGCTGTTGACCAAAGTGTGTTTTTGTCCTATAACAGTTTTTTTGAATGTCACAATTGATTTTGTCAAAAAAATGAAACATAATTGTAATTTTATGAAGTTTTGACTAGTCAGCCCAAAACCTAATTTTAACCCATTATATTCTTAAGAGAATTTGTATAATGTAAAAACCCTTTTCAACAAGTGTTCTATGAAACATATACATGTGAGATATGCATAAGAATTTCATGGAAAAAATTCTGCACTCATGAACAAATATAATTAATTTAATGGCAAAAAAACTATTTTGTTCTTGAACCTTACTGTGAGGGTTCACAAAGCTCAACCCACAGATCTGCTAAGCCTGTCCCCCAAGTGGCAGATAGAGGAAACCATCTCATTGGGGGTAGTCGAGTCATAATACGGAATGCCTTACCGTAAACAACAGTGTGTAACATGTTTGGAGAGTGCCTCGCTCCTTGCTCGATAGATGCTGATAAGAGTAGGCTCCTTGTACTAGCTACAATAAGCTAAATTTTCTGCCCCTACCCATACCCAATGGCATTCACAATTTTTGCCCTTTGATCCATCTTTTCGAATTGATTTATTGTTTGTTAACTTGTTTTCATCCTGAATATAGCTGAAATCGATGATTGTAAAGCAATCATCCAATCAATTAGAAAATTAATCAATCAATATTTTTTTTTAAATTATCAAACCAGGATAGTTTTTTATTCAGGTCTATGATTATTTAATCAAAGGAAATAATTAACATTCATAACTTCAATTTCTCTGAGTACACAGCTAATTAATATTTTAAATTTGAATTTCTAGATTGCATAATTAAATAGCTACATCAAAAGCTAGTAAAAAGAATCAGGAGTTGAAAAAAAAGTTTTTTTTTTATAAACTTCAACCATCACAGTTATTATATGCAGTAGTAGTATTTTATACTTGTAACCAGTCAACACATATAGACCCTTTTCTTTACAAAATAAATATGTAAACACTGCTGTCATCCATATATATTATGAAGGTGAAGGTAGGATCTCAATATGCTCTTAAATGAACTGACCAAAAGTTGAGTCAAGTGTCTCAATGTAAGAGGAGCAACTCTAATTAAATCTTTATCAATTTACACACATTGTTATGTGTATGGTGACAAATACACTTTTGATTGGTATTTAGCCTCAAAATTTTGTGAAATCTGAGTTTCTGACCGTAAATACTCAGAAAGTGTGAAAAAATATTCTGAAAAAAATGCCTACTGTATTTCTTATGCGCAGAAAAACATTTTAGTAAAATATCACATATTTAAAGAAACATGCAAGTATTTTTGATATTTGTCAGTACAAGGCTATACACTGCAAATAACACTCAAAATTTCGTTTTTCAATAATATATGTATGGCACTAAACAGTAGGTGTGAAACTTATAAGGGAAATATTGAACTGGTATCCTGAATGAATACACACTACTTGTGGTAAACTGTCCAACTACTGATTCAATTTTTTTCACCAAAAAAGCTCCCCCTGGTGACAGGTGAAAATGTTGCAATTAAGAAGAAATTTGTGTTAAAATGTGAATTGCCTTTTCTTGTTCTTGTTAATTTGTTAGACAATGGAAATATGTATTGATGTTAAAAGCAAAAATATTAAGTGTTCTGTATTTTGTGATTACCTTCATTCTCAGCAGTAAAACTGAGATACTTTTTGTTACAGCTCATAGTTGGGGATTATGGTATGAGTCTAGGACAACAACAGGCCCAGATGGGAATGTGGGCTTTGATGGCCTCACCATTGTTTATGTCAGTTGATCTCAGAAATATTGACGAAGCAGCAAAAGAAATCTTACTCAATCCACAGGTGCTTGCTATTAACCAGGACCCTCTAGGTATCCAGGGCAGGAGACTTTGGACAGAAGCTGCACCTGTAAGTAGCTGATACACTTATGTCACTTGGATGTACTTACATGAACCTGGGCTTAAGATCTTTCATCCTGCAATGATTACATTTGCTGTACAATACAAGTAGCCATATAAATTTTGGCTTTATTAGGCAGTGCCAAATATAATCTCCCCTTTGACCTCACTTCTTATGATATTTAGTATTCTGTTCTAGTTTATTATGTTTGTGACGTCAGTACCAATAGAATACGAGCAGAAAGTTTTAACTCAGAAATTGTCTAGACATGAATATTTTACAGTAAATTAACAGGTATTTTAGGGTTTGCTGTATAAATACAATTTTGTATGTTGTCAGAAAATATGAAGTTTTTTGTACTTGCAAGGAAACAGGTGAGAAATGCTCTGAAGTGCCTTACATTTCTATCTGTTTCAAAGGCTTGTACAAATAAATTTTATATTTTCTGACAAAGTAAAAATATTCTATACATATACAATGGAAGGCAAAGAAGATATTTTTTGTTCAATTACAAATATTATTTTAACCCCATTTTAAAAGCTTTTGTATTTGGTTTGTATTTAAAAAGTTGCAATCAACAAACTACTTTTTGACAAAAAATTTTAAAAATATATTTTTTAAATGTATCTGCTAAATCCCTAGTAAACTTTAATTTGTAACAGTAAAATTTGAGATTGACATTAGCAGCTGTTAATACAAAACAGTTATAAAAAGTATATAAAAAGTGTATAGCTTCAATAAAGCTATAAACAGTGTTCATTACATAATAATTATGAGTTGGTTGTTGATACCCATTGTTTCATTTTTACTACATGCACGTCAAAGAGAACTCAAAAATGCTTTGACCAAATTTCATTTAACAATTCTCTGGTTCTTCAGATTTGTGCATAATATGTCATATAGGATTTTAATCTTTAAATTAGATGCATTTGATCATATGATGCACATTAACTCAAAAATACCTGTCTTGATTTGCTTTTAACTGACATTGAGATCAATGAAGGTAACATCATTTTAATTATGACTTGTGTGCAGTTTGTCATTCTAGAGTTACATGTATGGGAATTCATTCATCTATTCATAACTTTTCTGTTATTTTTTTCAATTCCACACTTTAACTGATTTTTACAAGACTAAAACAAATTAATTATGTTATGTAAATTTGGGCAGTAGAGTTGTACGGGTATTATGTGCATTAACCAAAAGCATAAAGATGACAATATATCATAGAAAATGAAAATAAAATCCAAATGTTTGTTTTGACTTTATTTAGATTGGATATGTAGAAGGTTGGCTAAGACTGTTAAGTCCAAAGGGCAAGTATGCAGTTGGTATTCTGAATGGTTCGATATATGGAGAACTTCAACATGTCAACAAAACTATCAAGGAATTAGGATTAACAGACAATAGTGGATATAATCTGACAGATGTCTTTACCGGACAGCATTACGGTCCATACCAGCTTACAGACAGATTACTTCTTCAACTACGTCCGACTAGTTTGTTTCTGGCTGTTGCAACACCATTGTCACATAAATGAACTATATGAGAATAAGTCACGTGTTATTCCAGGCTTAGTTTATTATATTCAACATCTATTAAGTGTAATTGTTTGCTAGTTGGCCTATTAACTTCAGCTGTGATATGAGTTATAATAGAATGAGCTGTTTCGTGCTTGTGAGACAAGATTTAGTTTAATTACAGTTTTTAACAATAAACATAATGTACTTACATGAAATAGCTGCAGTGAATAATGGAAAGAACAGAAGTCTAAAGACAAGAAATTACTAATCACATTTAATTCTGTCTGTTTTCTTCATTACTGGATATGTTCAATCTTTATTAGTTCATTATTACTGTGCAATGTATTTATGTGAAGGTGTTATAATAACTTATATTGGGTTATTGATTGTATACTCAACCTTCTGGATTCCATATAATATTGATAAAATTATACTGCCCCTAAACGAAGGTGAAAGAGTAGATTTTCATATGGTGAAAAACATTATCACCCAAGACGATTTTTTCTTCATGTGATAATCTACCCTATCAACTGAGTTCAAGGGCAGTATGATTTTTATTATAATGAATGCCTATTATCTAAAGAAGATAAACATATAGAATATATAGAATAAATGTTCAGTGGAAATGCTTGTTAGTTTACTAGTTGTCTTTCTTCACAATATTTGACCATTTTTACATACTAGTATTTGTTGTGTCTGTGACATGTTTGGGTGAAAGTGGAAAACCAAAGGACAGGTAAGTAAACTTCTGCTATAGAGGGTGATTATTTTTCAGAACTGCATTTTCCAGTCAGAACAGGTGATATTTTTTGTATCAACCTTTGGGAGGAATTAACACCTATTGCTATAATGGATTGGACTTAAATTGGAATTGGTAGAAATTACCAGTAACAAATGGTCACTGTCCAATAAAAAGACAGGAAATTTGCATGAAGTATAATAAAATTATGTTTTAATTATTTCATACAATTAACAATGTTTTCCTAAATGTAATAGTTATCCCATAAAGAAAAATGTTAACATATTTACACTCTCTTATACTTTGAGGATTGTCACTGTTAGGTAAAATTTGTTGCAAGATTAATAAACTTGAAGGGTTCCCAAAACTGCATAAATAATGTTGGGAAATGGGATATTCATAATGAGCTTACAAGAAAGCCAATTCATTAAAAACCTAATTAGATGATTAATTAGAGGCAGGCTCTGATTACTCGTCTGGAGCACCTGAGTGCACACATGGTTTTTATTGGGTTCGTCTTAATCTCTGTTTTTTGTGTTTTTGGTTTTTGTGTTGCACTGTGTATGTTTGTCCGGATTTTTAACTGTCATTTGACTTTTGGCTCTTGTTGTTCAGTCAGTTTTCTTTGCTATTTTTCTAAATATTGTAGTTTAGTTTTACAAATACAACTTCCAATATTTAAATTTTATTGAAAACAATTAAATTAATATTCTGAATTTACTCGGGCGTGTTTATAGTGTAGTTCCCATTGATGAACATAATCAACTTGTAATGGAGCATTTTTACAAGGGCTTCTAACCAATATTAAGTGTTTAGTTATGATGAGTGATCATCAAAATTTTGAGTAAGCCTTTAGAATTGCAAAAAGAGAGGAATGTAATGAAAATCTTGTTCGGATGGAGTCCAATTAAGTCAGCGTTAATGTTGTGGCCAGTGATAATGTTGAGAGTTCAGCCAGTATGCTTGAAAATTTGGAGAAGAAACTGGACAGTCTCGGAATCAAATCTGTAGACCATAATTTTAATTGCATATGAAGAAAATCTGGCATTTCACACCAAGGAAATGTGTGATTTTTTTTGTTTGAATATTGTTTAACGCCACATTCAGCAATTTTTCAGCTATATCATGGCGTCCAGTTGTTATTGGGGGAGGAAGCCGGAGTACTCGGAGAGAACCCCCGACCTGCGGTAGGAAAACTGGCAATCCTTGTCAATTAAGATTGGAGTCGAGTGCACCCTGCCTGCAGTGAGAATCGAACCCGCAATCTCAGTGTTGACAGACCACGTGATCAATAGTAGACGAACTACCTTAACCACTCGGCCACCGAGGCCCCAGGAAATGTGTGAACAACTTGTTATTTATTGTAAGAAGGAAGGACACATACAGCGTTATTGTCGTTAAAAGTAGATTGATACATGTAATCAGGGCAAGTCCAACCAACGAACCAAAGTTTAAACTGGTATAGGCTTCCTTCAAGCAGGAGGAGGCAGCCGTTTTGACCGGTGGTGTATAATTATAGGTCCGGGTCCGTCCGTACCCATAATGTTAACATTTTGGGTCTACTTCTATCGATTTTTGTCTATAATTATAGGTCTGTGTTAAACATAATATTAGTCATCCTCACAAGTCAAGGTTTCTGTGTCCACAACGTGGACACGTGTGAACACAGAAACCCTGAGTTGTGGACACAGAAACTCTGACTTGTGAGGATGAATATTAGTATTTCCAATTTAAACCCCGGTATTGTTAAACATACAGGTACACATTTTGAAAGCCTCGTAAATGTTTTTATAATTTCCGTGCTGATTTTATTTGCAAATAGACAGGTGATTATAATGATATGGCTGGATTTTGCTCTTTCTGTGATAAGAAATTCGTTCATAATTTGTTGTCAGCTATGTATAGGATTACCGGTCCATGAGCTACAAACCTTAATCATCGCCGCTTCTAGAACATTTATTGCGTAATTAGTTAAAATTGTAATAGTGATAATAATAATAATCGGGGGCGGATACAGGATTTTCGAAAGGGGGTGTAAAAAGGGGATATCGGAAAAAGAGGACCAAGAAGTGGTCCTCCCGCGCCTCGCAGAGGCGCATTTACGACGGGGGCCGCTTGCCCCCAGAAGCTCTCGAAAAAATGGTGCAAAATCCTGCATTCTCGCAATTTCCAAGCATCAAAATGAATTCATTGAACACAAGGTTTTTATAGTGTTCAGTAACCTTTATTTTGGTACAGCATACAACAGAGATATCATAATAAACGAATTAGTACCGTTAATGCATTAATTTATGGCGAGGAGGAGCGAGAATTACATTTTTGCCTTTGGAGCTGGTTGTTACCTTCCCTGTTCTCTTTTTTTCCTTTCCTATTTTTTTAAAGGGGGGGGGGGGGTACGTCCCTTACGCCCCCTGGATCCGCCACTCAAAATAATAATAATAATTATAATAATTATAAATCGCCTATAACTAGTATTTCCGATTTTTGACACGAATAGCTGTATTTAATAATCACTATTTGAACCCATACATAACATATATATATACGAATTTAAGCTATTGTGTAGAACGTATGTTATTCATATTTGATTGTTATTTTGTTTCTTCGTATACGGTAAATTTCAAAATAAAGACCGGGTACGTAAATTGGGGGTCCCATTCTTATATTGGCGTACCTTAAATTTCTGAGATCCGGATCCAAAATGTTAATTTTACGTATCGGGCCGGATACATATATTGGACGGACCCATTCTTATACGGGCGGACCTTAAATTATAAACCTGGACTCAAAATGTTGATTTTACGTATCCGGCCGGATACGTAAATTGGGGGGACCTATAATTATACGACACCGACAGATGAACATTCATATTTCATTTGTAATTTTAGTAATTTGAAACTTCGCAATTCCCAAACTGCCGAGAGTTTAACACTAAGCTCATTTGAACCTTATCAGACTAATTTAATTCAAATTCTTGGGCAGCTATTTTACAGTGATGCTACTTTGCTAGAAAGTTTGTGCCTCCAAAAAGAAATAATAATCCTTTGTGCTGATTTTGATATTTTTAAGCAAATCATGTATGTAGTGTACGTGTTAAAAAAAATTACAATTGGTTTAGTTTGTTTGAATAGTGTTTAATTTTTCAGCTATAGCATGACGTCCAGTTTTTATTGGGACAGGAAGCTGGAGTACCAAGAGAAAAACCCCGACCTGTGGTAGGAAATCTGTCAATCCTTGTCAATTTTAAGATTGGAGTCGAGTGCACTCTGCCTGCAGTGAGACTCGAATCCGCAACCTCCGTGTTTACAGACCATGTGATCAATAATAGACTTACTACCTCAACCAATTGGCCACCGAGGCCCCACGTGTTATGAAATTTCCACGCTCCTTGCGCGATAAAGACCACTTTTGTATATGTCGATTAGAGTAGGTTCCTTGTAGCTGCTACAAAAGGCTTCCATCTCGACTCATACACCTTAACTTTTCTAATAGAATTTAAAAATTTTTCCCTTGGGTCTATATTCGAGAATTATTGTTTGTTAATATAGTTACCTATCGCTTGACATATAGCAAACAATCAATCAATCAATCAATCAATTAAATCAATGACGGTTTAAACTTGATATGTTTTTAACAGTCTAATGCTTCAATGGATTAGATTTACCTTAAATGTTAATAACCCATTTCGTGCACACAGCTCTAAACTTAGGCCACGCCGAATTAATTGCTTGTTCGTCGGACCGCCCGCACGTAAAATTATTTTCGAAAGAAAAAAAAATAAATTTCTTCCGCCCGCATTAACCGGAAACCCGCCCGTGTCCAGAAACGGAAGTTGTCTTTAAAATAAAATAATCTTCTCCGCGTTCTACGAATTCATCCAACTGCTCCTACAGCTGGCGATTCAGTCAGAACTTAGACGGTTAAAATACCGTTTCAGTCGTCCCCTATAAAATCAAAACCGAAAGTAAAATGTAGAAAACAATGACAGAAAACAAGAGTGTGGTTGTGGCAGCAGTTGCCACCCAGTTTAAAGTACTGCTACCAAATACAGCATTAGAATGTCGAATTGACGACACCTTTATCGACCTATTTACATGCATACAAGGGAAGCCTTCAACGCACGCCAATGTTTCTAACCTAAGTTATGACAACATTATGAGAATCAAAATTAAGGACAATCCCAAGCTTTTGGGCAGGGAAAATGATGGCATAATAGTTAGACAGGTAGTCTTTTATTATTTCTTTTTAATTATTTCTTTTTAATCAATCTTGAAATTATGACTTGCCAAAAAGATTAAGGGACATTACTGAATAGTGGTATGGGCTGTCTGTTGGTCAGTCTGTACCATTGATAGAAAGCCAAGGCAGCATCTTTTTAGAAGTTCTTTTCTGCTATATAATTTACTAATCAATTAATTAAGTAATAAAACACTGAGAACAAACACTTGTTTAATATCAAATACATTTTTTTAAATTTCAGTTATTTTCTTCAAAATTAAAAAAAAATCGCTCGCTCGCATCAGTTTAACCATGAAAACCTGGAACAAATCTTTTTAAAAAAGTAAAAACATGTCGCTCGCCTTAAAAAAAATTATTCGCTCCACAAATTCAGAATTTCGAAAACAAAATTAATAAAAAAAATTTCGCTCGCTCGCTCCTTATTTTCAAAGTTAAAGTCCGACGAACAAGAAATTAATTCTGTGTGGCCTTAATAATTAACATTTTTAACTTTTAGGAACTACTGATAATACTAATTACTCTGTTAACAAAACGGAATGGTATGATTTCAACAGTTAATTGGTTAAGATAAATAGTAATCTACTATAGGGCATGTGCCTATTAAAATCTGAGGTTGAGGGAGCGCTATTGAGGGAAGTGTGTACTCGACTCCAACCTTAATTTATAAGGTTTTCTAGTTTTCCGGCCGAATGTCGGTTCTTTTAATTATCATCATGCACTACTTCCTCTGTAGTAACTAGACGCCATGATATAGCTGAAAAATTGCCGAAAGTGGCGTAAAGTACCACGCAAACCAATCAAAACCAACTCTTAAGATATTGTCTTTTATCCGACTTCCTCTCTCCAAAGAAAAACAAAAGATGATGTAACTGACGCTTTGCTGAAAACATTAAACCACTCGTAGTGTTTTGAGATTTATTGTACATTAACGCTTTGCATTGTGCTTCCATGTTCTGAATTTAAACATTCAAACCGAGCCGTGTGAAATTTCTGATGCGTATTCAAAGTTTCGGCTGTTCTTTGCTTTTTCTCTTAGTCGTCCTGTGTATTTAACATAAAGCCATACTTTTGGCGCCAGTATTTGCTGTGTATTCAAATCGTAAATGTTAAAGAGTACACGGCGTGAATGGCACTTGTAAAATCGATGCTGAGAAATGTTATTGATTCTATAAAGCATTGAATATATCAAGCATATATAACTTTCAAATAATGTTTTACGGTTATTGTTTCATAACAATTCAATATCGTCATCCCTTTGTTCATGGAAAATTTCGGAACTTTCTGGAATTGCTGGTTGAATGTTTTCATTCCTGAGCATCTCTGCAATAAAATATGCACATGCTAGTGACATGATAAGAAGTGCTCCGAAGAAAGCGATGAACAAGGACCATGGAAATAAAACTGTTTCCCCGGTAAATCTGGTATACCAGCGTAATTCAAATCCTATCTCTTCCATCCAGAATACACCTGTTATATATAAACATAATATTAAAATTAATAACTGTGTTAAATGTCTCCCAAACGAACCCCCATTGCCACTATAATGTCAGCAGTTGGAGTTGAACACACCCTATCCGCCGTGAGACTGGAACCCGCAACTTGTGTTGACAGATGCGTGATCAATAGCAAATGACTAACAGCCTGAACCACTTTCCCCTTATAGGTTCCCGAGGGTATCACCAGCCCAGTAGTCACACTTCGGTGCTGCCATGAATATCATTGAATCTGATAGTGATATAGTCATTGTCTAAATTTACTGCCCTAAAATTTCGAAAATTATTTTAATTCTAAGGTTTTTCTATGTGTAGATAGCCTTAGCCGGATTTGGTATAACGTTTTGGAATTTTTGGTGATAAAGCTCGACAACATCTTAATCATTTGGATTTTAAATATTGTTTAGGTTTGAGCGCCACTGATGAGTCTAGATTAGAAGAAACGCGCGTCTGGCCTAGTAAATTCTATAAACCTTGGTATCTTTGATGACATTTTATTCTATATAAAGCTATGCACTGCATTTTGGGCTAGTTTGAATAACCGATTTTTAAATAATTAAATAAATCGGACGAGCTTTCATTTGACTTGTTGGTTTTAAATTTAGAGAAACAAATAGGTAATAATATGCTGAAACATATGTTACAACAGTCCTGATTAAAATTATATATCAACTGCTAAAATATCTCCCTCGTGATTGCGCACATGTAGACTTTTGTCACATATTAAATCATACATGATAAACATACTTAAATTAAATCTACAAAATAATGGGTGTGTTCCAGGAATGCCAACATTTTAAAATCACATAATTAAGTATTGTTGTTTTAGTGGTTAAAAAGTACTGTTCACGCGGTTCAATTAAAAAAATGATTGACAGTTATTATAACATTGATATATCGCATCTTACAAACAGTGGCTTTCTTCGGAATTCTAATATGACATGCTTTAAAGGCTTGAGACCACAACTGTGGTAAAAAAATGATTTATTATATGAGCAACACGCTCTGAGGATGGCGTGTTTTAGAAGGTTGTTCCGATTACAAAACTGTAACTTCCACCGGAAAACTATTGCGTATGACGTATTCAATTTATAAATAGCGACAAGCGGTATGATTATACGTTGCAATATATTGTGTGTTACATTGACGGAACAGCCAGTTTATGGCGGAAATGATGTTTTCTATAGGTACGGAAATATTATAAATGTATCGTAATTGTCTTAATAGAATAGAAATAATTCACAGAGGCTGTGATTTATCATTGTTTTACAACGGGGTGCCCATTTATGTCGTTATTTTATCCCTCGCTCGCGCTCGGGATAAAATAATACGACATAAATGGTCACCCCGTTGTAAAACAATGATAAACCACAGTCTGCGTGAATTATTTCTTAATTATACACACAAAATAGCCCTTTATTCTGGTTTTCGACTTTTCAAAGCTACGCTCATCGATAGCGCGATCACCGAAGACATAGTACCAGGATAGAAATTGTTTCTATTTATTGTTAACTTCCGTTAACAGATATATATATATTTATATAAATATTTATTATTACATGAAAAATAACGTCACCCGAGCATTTTAGCAATCCAACTTTATGATTTATATTCTTGTTTTTCCAACAAACTATTTCCACAAAATTCTATCAATTCATTGGATACTTAATATACATGGAAATATTTTTCCTTCACCAATCCTTAGCAACAGATATACCACCAACCGTGGGGATGGAATAATAAATGCGTTTTGTTGATATACGTAAGTCTTTTGTAATTATTGTCTGTGACAAAAAGTATTTACAAAGTTCAAAAAGAAATAAAATTATAGAAAAATAACTTTTTACTGAAGCAAAACTTTCAAAATACAAAACTAGCACAATTAAAAACACATATTGCAATCGATACCAATACAAGATTAAAAGTTTCTTTCAATCCTGTTAAACTGAAATTATTACAAACCTGAAATTGAAGAACACACAATGAATCCCAGTCTTATTCTCCTGACATAACGTGGTTTATACATTTCCAGGCAAAGTAAAATTAAACACAACACGGAGCACATTAAAGCCATGGTAAGTACTACTTGACCCCTCACGATGTTAAAGTAGTAATACCCTAAACAAAGAAATAAACATGAAAACTGCAATAATTTGATTGAAGTAGTTTTGTAAAATGTATTCAATCTAGCTTATGCCTGACTTGACTTTATTTGTGTAGAATAATGTATTAGAAATGGGATGTGATTCAATTTCGAGAGAATGCAGGAAGAATTCACAATTTTACATTAAAATACAGCGTTATTTTGACAATTGATCTTTACCAGTTTCAACTTTAATAGTCTGAATGTATTTGACTAAAAGAAAACAGGCGTAGACATAATGTTTACTCTTCCAGAGCACCTGGTGTAAGTCGTTGATTTCATAGAGTTTCTTTATTCTTGTCTGTTCTTTGGCCTTATTTAATTTGTTGTTAGTCTTTAAATTATATTCATCTATATCAAAATATCTGTCGTAGGTTACAACATACTGTAAAGGTAAAGTTCAAACTACACAAACATGAGCCAATTTCTAATAGTATATAAAATGTAAATGTAGAAAGATACAGTTTTTAATTGGAACAATATTTTCAGTTTGAAATACGTTAAAATTACCAAAGATTAAAACTAAACGTGTAATTAAACACACAGTAAATACTTACTTTCTAGTCTTCCAGAAGCATCATAATATAGTTTCCTTATTGATATTGTTTCACATGTGGATTCATATTTGCAAATGGTTTTGTACCATAAACTATAGTATGTTGTATAACCATTTTTTACAATTCTCCAGCCATTACCAGAATATCCAATAATTTGCAGGTTTAACGATATGGCACAAATGAGGCTCCCAGCTATCTTTAAACGTTTATACCGTTTTGACAATTGTGTCGGTGACTGTGTGTCTGAAATGCATTACGTTTTTCAAGAATGATCAAGAATTAGTTTAACATTGATCCATATGGACGATATAAAATATTTTACAATATTTGACTATTCCACCGTGAAGAGCTAATTCTGAATGCAAAATGCCAAGTGGTATCATGTACCGTAAGTGGGTTTCTTTACTTTTCATTAACACATTATATTTCTATTAGTTTATCAGACATATAATCAAAAATATACACTCATCTTAATGACAACAGCATATTTAATCAAGTCCAACAAACCTCCCAAGTAAGTGCAATATTAGCAAAAAGACAGTTTTGCTATATAACATACCTGCATTAAATAATTCTTCTGCGTAGCGACATTCTCGAATAAAATACACGCAAGCTACGACCAATGTCAAGATCGTACCTAAAACTGACATGAAGAAAGACCATGGAAAATAAATGGTATATATATCAGATAACACAGCGTCTTTTAGATCACTTTGAAGATATCTGAAGTACATTCCAATATCACACATAGAAAAAGCTCCTGGAAAATGAATACATATTTTTGTTTAACAAAATGCACGTTTTTAGAAGAGCAACATTTTTTATGCAGAATTTATTTAAAAGGAGTCAGATATGAAGCAGGACGTTCAAGAAATGTATTTAAATGGTTCAATCTGCGACATCTATTTTTGCATTTGTGACGAAAACACTACCATTGTGTTGTGGCCAAAAGAAATTCACATAAATAATTATTATTGTAAAGTTAATATATGCACATACACCGTTTGAAAGCATTTAAACATTTATTCCGTTTTAGTTTTCGTCTTTGATTATGATGAAACCACACTGTTCTTTAGACTATAAATGTAAATGGGATTTCATTCATCTACAAAACTCAGAGAATCTTTCACACAAAAGCAATGTATGTGAATAGGTTTAAAATTGATATCAATCGTCTGTTTGATTATATATTTATGATGTAACACTTATTTTAAGATACTTTTAGTGCACGAATCGCAATTCACAGACATTTATCTCTAATTTATTTGTATAAAGATGATTTTGTTCGTTAAATGCACGCTATCAGCACCATAAGCTGGTTTCTAAATGACATTTTAATTGAAAAACCAAACTATTCTCCTACATGAGCGAAGATCACATCTCATAGTAAAGGAATATTTGTACCATGTGCAGTAAAATAAACGTCATTATTAAAAGACATGTATTGGATTATGTAACTAACCTGAAATTGTAGAACAGACAATAGCACCAAGTACTATTCTTCTATGATTATTAGGTCGACACATCATCAATGCAAACAAAAGTGCACAACCAATCGCAAATGACAGCACGAGCGTCCGAATAACCTCGTGTCTAACCCACGAATTGTTGAATATTTCAGATTCTACAACTATATAGATTTATACAAATTTCAGTGCCTGAAAATTCTGTGCTAATACAGAAGAAGCAGTCGGAAAACGAACGACGTGTTTCAACCTAATCTCGGAAGAGTTCATTTGAAGAAACTGTATCACGTCTTTGTTACGTCTGAGTTAGGATGGCAAGATTTGATGTTTTCAAATGTCGTTGTACTATTTTGGATTGTTATTCTTTCCTAAATAATAAATAAAAACCTTTTTTTTGTTTAACAACCATTGGGAATTATGTAGGACTTCAATTGCAGAACGCGCGTCTGAATAACCCTGCTTTTAACCATACATTCCTGTTTTTTTTTGTTTGAATAGTGTTTTAACGCCACTTTCAGCAATTTTACAGCTATTTCATGGCGTCCAGTTTTTATTGGGGGAGGAAGCCGGAGTACCCGGAGAGAACCCCCGACCTGCGGTAGGAAAACTGGCAATCCTTGTCAATTAAGATTGGAGTCGAGTACACCCTGCCTGCAGTGAGAATCGAACCCGCAATCTCAGTGTTGACAGGCCACGTGATCAATAGTAGACGAACTACCTTGACCACTCGGCCACCGAGGCCCCCATACATTCCTATTCTTCGCTTTTATACAACATGAAAATAGTACATAAAGATGGAATATAACAGATTCTTGTCATTTTTATCTTAACTTATATAAAATGCCTTATTGAGTTTTATGCATTTCATAAAACTTTGTTTTGTTGGTTACCAAAAATATAGCAAGTTAAGATATCCTCGGCATGGATTTTTAAAAAATGTAAAAAAAAATATCATGTAAACTGTACAATATCTGTAAGGTATTTTAATATAGATATTCCAAATAGGTTTTGCAAGAAACGAATTTAGAAAATAAATTTCATTATCTGTAAACATATATTTTCAAATATATAACACGTGGTAATATTTAAAAAGTCTATCTACATCCCAAATTTATAGATTACAGTGTTTCATATATTTATGAAAAAGTTTCATTTAAGTGTATTTAGACATTTGATCATGGAAAGCCATATTGTCTTCCTGATCCCCGACAATGTTTCCATGGATACCCGATGATTAGGGTCCAAATAAGAACAGTTTTTTCCCATCTGATACCGAATATTTATAAATTTCAATATCTTTCAATCAAAATAAATGCGGTCTTAATGTTTAAGTTTTCAACAGCAAGAAGACCTGCATCTTGGATTTGGCTCTATTGCGCTATGCGCTGTAATGAACTGTAACTATGACGAACTGTAGCGGCAAACTGACTAAATAGAGACGAAAAAGAAAGTTTCCAAACGCTAGTCAAATCAAACATGTATCAAATATTGACCTTAAGGAACAAGAGACACAGATGATTTCAACTTTCACGTGGAATCAACTATTTGCAAGTATTACTGAAAAAAAAAATTAATGCAAGTCAGCTGACCAAACTACTTCACTTTCAACAACTACACATTTGTTTAACTTCTACCACATGATGTCGAAGCTAGACTTACAGAGATTGTCTGTGGAGACTCTCTCTTGGCTAACTTTCTTAGATCCATTTACACCAACTCGTATCTTACGAATGTGCAAAAATTAAGCTGCTTGAAATCACAACTGAGTCATTCAACAGAGAAATGTATTTCAGGTCTAGCTTTAACTAGCGCAAGCTACAAACAAGCTATATGTCTGTGGATGGACCGTTACGGAGATAAACATCTCATCATGGACGCATATATATGCAAAACTTTTAGAATTACCCAGTCCTACAATCAGCCCCTCCCCCCTCCGAGTTTGCGACCATTTTATGATAACATGGAATCGCACGTTCGAAGTCTTGAAAAACTTGGACAAAATAGTTGTGGCCTGCTATTGATTCCGATAATTTCCAAGCAATTACCGGGTATACTTTGAAATAAGAAAATACCTGACCCGTAGACGTTTCGATAGAAATGTAAGAGTTAAATCATGATAGATCCGCTAACACCTACCGCATCGTTCGTCACAGGTTCTATAACTTTCATAATTTGATAAACATGATACACGTTGAACATAATAATATTAATAGTTTTAATTTTAATTGATATTTATTCTCTACGTCCAACTAATATTCAGAGACAAAATAAGCAACAAGGTATCATCTTAGATCTATTTAATAAAAAGGACCTTTCAAATAAACTCCTCTAAGCAAAATTATTTAAAATGATTTTTTCTTACAACGTTCGTAATGCTTTAGACATATTCTAACTTAGAAATCTTGAAACTGGCGGGCTTCTTGTTAAACACGACACGGATTTTTTGCATGAGTTATCAATACGCAATGTGCTCATGCCAGAACCTATCTTTATAATGATACCTTCTGCTTTGCATGACATGTTCATAATAAATGATTAACCGTTTCAATTTATGATCATGCAACAACTTTGAGGTACTTAGCTGTATTATCGCCATCTAGTAACGAATTCTTTACAATATGCCGGACATTCATTAGTTCATATTAAGACGGTGAATTCAGCAACAAAACTTAACCGTTAAAAATAAAGTTAAACAATAAACTGCAAATCTGTTTCTTTGTATTTAAAGAACAACAGATCACATTTTCATTGTTTTTCGGAGTTTCTATTTAAATCAAACGAAACTTACGATACGAATATGGAGAATTAAATTCACTGATATCACTGATTATTTTACACTCTTGTCCATCAACGCAGATAGTGTAGTACCATGTTCCATAATATTCTTTGGTTGTATTCCATTTGTAAACAGACCAGCCATTACTAACAAAGGAAGTTAGATGCATTACTACTGACAGAATACTTAATGTTGTTCCAATTATTAGGAATAATCTTGGTAGTACGTCTGGTTCTGGCATCATATCCAGTTGCAATTCCACGTTGTTTTGTTTGTTTTATTCTTTATGCTTTCAGGAATGCTTTTGAATATGCTCTATTGTAAAATGATGAAAACAATTAGCATATAAAAATTTATAAATTTATTTGCAATCAAAAATTAAGTGTCATTAAGATACCAGGCCTATAATACTGTCAAGTTGAGTGGTTATTGTGACACAAATATTTATTTCTTGTAATACTCGTGGGTATTTGGACTTGAATATTTGATAAACTGTCCTTAAACGTCAAAGAGTTACATGCAAACAAAAATCCTTACTCATCAGAAATATTGCGACTAGCCCTATTTTACATAATTTTAATATAGAATGCTGCAAACTATTGTTTATACTACTCATTTGTTAGATAGGTTCTTGCTAATTTTATATTTGTTGATTGTTTTATAGCTTGAACTTGTATTGTTCGTACGTTCCGCGTTAGCCGTTTTGTTTTAATTGATTTATTTTGTAATGCAAAGAAACATTTTTGTAAAATTTCAAATATGTAATTACTTTTGCCTAAATATAAACTAATATTTATAATCATTATATTTCACTTTTCAATAAATACATGCTACATGTATCATGAATCATGTAACATAGTTGTCTACAATTACTGCCATAAAATTTAAATGTTTAATATATCAATATTTTCTATTCGACTAAGATGGCCTTAGCCACATTTAATAGTTTTACTTTAAATATTTCTTTGGGGCGCCACTGAGAAGTCTGGATTATACGAAATGTGCGTCAGGCGAAGTAAATTATATTACAAGTAGACACAATTTCTATTCTGTTGTCTATCCGTCATGGTTTTGTAGTTATAACTCCAGAAATTCAAATAAAGGTACATATATTAAATAATGTTCTATTTAACAATTTGAAAATATAAAGTAACATATATAAAGATCCTGTTGCTAAAATTAGTATGGTATTTTTGCACAATTTAACATGTATCAATCACAAATTTTATGAAAATACGTCCGAATACTTTTTATGCTAAAAACATATAAAATAAAGCAATGCACATAACCTACATTAGTTGTGGTTTACAGGTATCATCAAGGTTTAATTGTTCAAAACGTTTTTCAAACATGTGATTGAAAACTGTCTATCATGGATTTACTCTGGTTATTATAAGAGTCAATTTTATTGTTCATTGTCATGTCTTTAAGTTTTTGTATGTTTCTCTTCGTCTAATATATGGGATTGATTGTACTTAATTTTAACTTTGAACTAAACGAATTAAATGAATAAGGTTTGTATATGCTTAAGTTATTTTGGTATTGAATTAGCAGGTTTTATTGTCTGCTACAAAAAAACACAAAAAACCAAAACCAAAAACACAAAAAAAAACAAAAAAAAAAAACAAAAAACAAAAAACAAAAAACAACAAAAAAGAAAAAAACAAACAAATAAACAAAATGTTTAACTACTTTCTCTGATTAAAAAGTACTAGTGAGGTTCTTTACAATTGGGACTATTCTACGTGGGACAAAAACTAGTGTTATCACCTGACGTACACTATATGCTTATTATTTAAAAATTATAATTCTAATATGTTTTCCTTCATACGCTTTGAGTTTACATTAGGGTTCTAATAAGCATAGAGCCCGTTATGGCGTCACAATTAGAATTCCGACGTCATATACGCTCAACTGAAAATTTCAAACTGGAACGATGCAATTTTGTTAGGATTTCTTAATATTTTTTGCTTAAAAGGTACGTATATTCAATAAATATGTGTTTATGTCAATATTATTTGCTTTTACATACTCTTCTGGGAGATATCTTATTAGTTAAAAAAAATAAAATCACCATTGAAAGCGTCCTCTTAGAGCCCGCTTCGAAATTTCAGAACATTTGTTAGGCATATTAGAAATGAAATAGATTATTGCGAGGGGGCACTATGCGAATTAGACGATGGTCAGATTTATTTTTTTCTTCATTTTAATATTGACAAATATAAGGTCTTACCATATTCTAATTCGCATAAAGCCCACTCGCAGTAATCTATTTCTTAATTAAAAATTGCTAGTGTTTACCGGACATATTAGATGCCAACAATTAACAGAATCAATATCTCTTACTTGATACATGTTCAATTAGGCGTACAATGGTACAATTTTACCTTAGCGAGGATACCTACTGAGAATTGCGACGTATGTAGTACAACATTTTAAAACAGTAAAAAACAACATTCCTCATTATTCTTATATAACTATGCGAACTGATTTAATCATTTTGTACTCCTGAGTATACATGTGTTCACATGACTTAATTTTAAGACCATTTTTCAATCGACATGATTTATTGGCGTATTAATCGCGGCAAACTTTTGTTAATCTAACTAAAATAAATGGATTGCTTTCAAACTTTAACTTTATTTTCGTACCGAAAAAATTGTTGAAACAATTACAGTGATACACTATATTACGTAACATTTAACATGCATCACTGAAACTGATGATTACATTTGAGCATATAGAATTTTGTTTATAATTTTAAACTTTCCTGTAGAAAGGTTAGACATATATTACAAATAATGAATAGATCAAAGACATAGACATCCGTTTATATCAATTTGTTTACCTGTGGAGCAAATTAACCATACATTTTATGTTGGATCTTAGGTTAACAACACATGCCAAATCTAAATTTAACCCAGTTTTTATGAACTGTTATCCGTGACCTGATTTATGTTTCGAATGAAATGTTATGAATATTACTTCATTTTTACTATAAAGTACTCCCATCTTCGCTAGCCGAGGGTTTCGATCCGATACTCTTATCTTCAGTTAGGGTCACAATCGAGTGTATCGAAAAACAGTGTTTGAGAGAGACATAAAACGTTTTTTCTTGAAGTTATTATCTTGAGGCTAATGTTACAAAAATTGCCAAAGACTAAATTAGGAAAAACAATTGTTATGAACTTTAACATCACGTCCGCAAAATACTTAATGCATTATTTGAAAGTGTTTTAATTAGAACAAATGTAACTGTGATAAAAATATTTACGTAATTAAATAATTTCGCTGTTGAATCTGTACGTTTCTACTGGATCGTTGTATAAGTCGCCATTAAAATTCAATTTGCAAAAGCTACGACTGACTTAAAAATCTTTAAATAAAATTTGAGTACATTATTATTTCACGTGAGGTGCAAAACATGAAAATCAGAGTATTGAGTCTTCATATCAAAGTTACGTATTGTCCAATTCCAATACAGGACAAATGTACTATATTAAACACCATTAAAAATAATAATTACTTTTATGTCTGATCACCTGAACCTTCTGCTGTATAAATACTATGTTTAAGGAATTTACATAAAACAATATTTATCAAAATATTGTAATATGAAATTTAATATTTGCTCACTAGTGTTTGAAAGACGAAAACTATCTTAAATGCTTGAAAATGTTTAACATGTAATACATGTCCACATATAAAACCCACGTGAAACATTAATTAGCTACTTTCTCTGTATTTAATTTCACTAGCATCAAGCATTATAAAATTTCCGTCACACTTACACAGTCTAATTCTTAATTAGATGTCAAAATAAAATATTACTTGCACCAATATACGGAACAAAACAAGTGAGATAACCATGCAAGAAAAACCCCGAAACTTAATATACTTTCTACTTTATTACCTTTCTACATAAACGCAAATTATTTTTTGTTCTGTTAATATTTTTATTCAGAAAAAGTCGTGCTCCTGAAAATCATTATTATTTTTTTTATCAAAGTAATAGAACGAATATTTACTATTTGCTAGAATGTGAAAACTACATGATCAAATGAGCAGAATCTAAGCTCATTGACTACTCTTTCAAAGCAGATTCAAAACATAAAATAGTAAAATTAGTAAATGCTGATCACTGATAATGGTAATATCACGAAATTCTTGATATAAAAAAATGATCTTCTAATATCAGAAAATAAATTTGTTGATGCCATACAGTGTACTTCTTTTTTATATCACTAATTGATTTCTGATAGGAAATGAATCACCTATATAAGACTTGATGTTGTTTATAAAAAAAATGGCTTTAGTTTTTATATCAGAAAATAGTAAAACTAAAATGTCACCAAAGATAACAAGGTTATTAAATTTACTACGTAAGACGCGGGTTTCATCTACTCAAGACTCACAAGTGACGCTTCAACCCCAAAATATATGAAATCCAAAAATGAAGATGTTGTAAAAGGGTTTTGCTAAAGCCGCCTACACCTTGCGAATAGAAGAAACCTTAGAATTCAAAGATTTTCAAAATTTCAGGCAACAAATCTAGCCAATGAATATATCACTTAAAGAATCAATGATATTTATTGTCGAAGTGGGCTGCTAGGCTGGTGATACCCTCGGGGACTAACAGTCCACCAACAGAAGCCAAAATGATGATTCATCTATACATACACATGCGCAGTAATTACCTTTAGCGTGGGACAGTTCTTGACGAGAATGGCGGTATAGTGCTTTAGAAAAATACGGTGGAAATATCCTACGAAAGCAGCAAACAGGTAAACATAAATGAAAGTTAATTTCATTCAGTTTGACGATATTTAGTTTGTTGTAGTAATGTACTCATAGGTCATGATAGAAACCAGAGATACATAGTCTGATAGGTGACCAAAAGGCAGAAAATTTTTTTTGTTAACCTTGGTATCTTTGACGACATTTTATTTGCAACCACTGGGTCGATGCCTCTGCTGGTGGACTGTTAGTCCCCGAGGGTATCACCAGCCCAGTAGTCACACTTCGGTGCTGACATGAAAATCATTGATTCTAACAGTGATAAAGTCATTGTCTAAATTTCCTGATTAGAAATTTCACAAAATATTTTAATTCTAAGGTTTTTCTATTTCAAGGTGTAGATAAACTTAGCCTGATTTGATATAACGTTTTGGAATTTTGGTGATAAAAGCTCTACAACATCTTAAACATTTGGATTTTTACATATTGTTTGGGTTTTAGCGCCACTGATGAGTCTTGATTAGACGAAACGCGCGTCTGGCGAAGACAATTTTTTTGTTAACCTTGGTATTTTTGACGACATTTTATTTGCAACCACTGGGTCGATGCCTCTGCTGGTGGACTGTTAGTCCCCGAGGGTATCACCAGCCCAGTAGTCACACTTCGGTGCTGACATGAAAATCATTGATTCTAACAGTGATAAAGTCATTGTCTAAATTTCCTGATTAGAAATTTCACAAAATATTTTAATTCTAAGGTTTTTCTATTTCAAGGTGTAGATAGCCTTAGCCGGATTTGATATAACGTTTTGGAATTTTGGTGATAAAAGCTCTACAACATCTTAAACATTTGGATTTTTACATATTGTTTGGGTTTGAGCGCCACTGATGAGTCTTGATTAGACGAAACGTGCGTCTGGCGAAGAAAATTTTTTTGTTAACCTTGGTGTCTTTGACGACATTTTATTTGCAACCACTGGGTCGATGCCTCTGCTGGTTGACTGTTAGTCCCCGAGGGTATCACCAGCCCAGTAGTCACACTTCGGTGCTGACATGAAAATCATTGATTCTAACAGTGATAATGTAATGCCATATCAGTAATGTATACAATCTTCTTATTTAATTCGCCACGAGCAACCCATGTTTTAATTAAATAAAGAATATTGAAAAGCCTAAGAAGTTACTTATATGGAGCGAGAAGCATATTTTTATATGTGGCACTGGGAAATGTTTCTCTTACACTCATTCACTCATTGCATCGGTCATTGTTTCATATTATATTAATCTTTGCCTAAAAATACCATTCAAATAACAATAGATTTATACCTAGGAAAAAAATTATCAAATTTCCACATGTTAAATGTTCAGTTGCAAGTGGCAAGGCAGTCAAGATTGATTTATGGTTCCCTTATGCATTCCTTTTTTAGTTGTATTCCCTTTCGAATTTAAATCGGTGGGTATTATTGACAGGCAGTAAAATCAAACACAAGACAAGAACAACAGCAAAAAACATTAAAAAAAACAAAACAAGACAAAAAACAAACCCCCCCCCCCCCCAAAGTACAAAAAAATATTTAGTTACGGGTTAAAGGCACATAAGTAAGTATTCCGTAAAGTAGAATATTTCTTCCAACAGTGGAAGCTAACTACAAGTCTTCTTGTTGATTCATACTCATTAAAGCATATCAGATGTAAAGGACTTGGCGAGGAATACATCCTTTCTATTAGGACATATGTATGAGAACATGTTACACCGTTACACCTGGATGGACATAATTACTAATAAAGAAATATATTTATAAATAATTGACTGATTTAACGCTTTTTTTATTTTTTAACTTCTGTATATAAATATAGACACTTGACCATCAACAAAAATATTATAGCGATAAAACCTTTGCAAACCTTTGTTTACGGAGCCAAAATAAACCACTTGCAAGCACAATTTTTTTTCCCCGCCATATTGACGATACGCAACATTTTGTAGCATTTTAATAAAGCTACTAAATGCATCCATGTAACTAAATAACTAAACTAATCACAGATATTTTTTTGTAACTATCGTAAATACGTACCAGTAGCAAGGTAGGATATATGACGTGATGAGTAATAGACAGATAAAAGGAATACACATCCGTATATTACGTATCGATAGTGCGACCTAACTGTAAACATGACAGTGTCCGTAAACAACGCAAGTGCACATTTGCCAATCATTAAAAATACGGATGTACTTTTACTCAACTGACACACTTTTCTTGATTCGAATTAAGTTTGACGAATATTTTATAAAAGGCTTCAGCTATAAAATGACTCAAACCTTGCTCAAACTCTTTTGCTGACATGTACATTTAGAATGTTTAATTCCTTTTGTATTTTTTCATTAATTGACGTAAAGAAAGCAGTTAAACCAGAGCGCTATATCCATAATAATTTGCTTTTGAAGAAACAACTAGTAATTCCACGATCACTAATTGATGAAGTATTACACTGATGCCATAATGATACTACAACAGTATATTTAGGTTTTCATTAAGCGTTTTACAAAGTTCAGGAAAGATTTTACTGGATTGGAATTACAGAGATATTGATTATTGGTGTAAATCCTGTATTAAGTGTTCAACAATGAAAACTACTCCAGTGAGAAAACCCGCACTACTTTTAACAAAACCTGTAGGAGGATCATTTGATCGTGTAGCTGTGAATATTCGTGGCCCATTCCAACCAAGTCTATGTTGTTGTGTTCACGGCTTATTTGACAAAGTGGACAAAAGCCTTTTCTATTAGGACTACAGATTATTTCAAAATTATTTGTGAAGAAATCGCTAGCATTATCTCTGCTTCATGAGTACTTGGACAACCGTTTATGTCTAATATGTCGACAGAAATATGTGCTCATTTGATTACCAAGAATGTGTTCAAAATAGCTTATCATCCACAGACGCAAAAACAATATGCAGATAAAAAGTCGAATGTACTTGATTTTTATAAGAGTGTGGATATTTTCACCATCATCTAAGCAGGATTATCTTACCAACTGTTACATCCCTAGAGCGGACTACACAGAATTATTGGCCTGACCTATTCGGTAAAGTACAAGATCAAAATTTGTTACAATAAGAAACAGCAACAGGTAGTTCATGCAGATTAAATGAAATATTTTGTTGACCCCAATGATACCAGATGAAGATAATAACAAAATACCGAACACCAATAAACTGTAAAAAAACAATCCATAAATCCAAGAAACCGTCAAACTTTACAATCAACAACCTAAAAATATAGCAACTACAGCAATGTTCCTAACTTAGTACAGGCATTTTAAAAGAAAAGGTTTGTTACACTAGGTCCTGTAGTATGTGAGTTGGTTTGTTGATGAAAATGGTTAGGTATCATACACCACTACTCCGTAATAGATATATCCAAAAATAGCACGTATTGCCTTTCTACGGAAGAAGTGATTGAAATTGATGAGGTGTTAGACAACAAGAAATAAAAGTAGTTTGGAACCAAAGTATTTTGTGAAATATCGAAATAATTAATTTGAAAAAATTGGAAATAATTAGAAGGAAATATGTTCCTTCTACCGACAAAGAACTGCTGATGTGTAAAATAGCTACTAAGCATTAGTGCATTTTTGTGTTTTTTACACATCACACTTATGATTATGGCCTTCCTGATTTCACAATAACAATACTATTTTATATGTAATATTGCCTATACACTAATTCATGCTAGCAACCATCTAATAATATATATTTTTTCTGGATTACTGCTGCCAAAAATTTGAAAACAGTTTTGCACAGATATTAAATGGATTTTAATTTTACCTTTTACCATTTCTAAATATAATTATGGCTCCTAAACGAAAGTTTGGGAGACATATTGTTTTGCTCCGTTTTTTCTTCTTCTTCTTATTTTTTTTAATAAATTGCAATTTAAATCAATTCCCAGAATATAGATCATTAAGTGTTTTTAAGATACCAAGCCTATAAAATTGAATGCAAAGGACATCCGTTTCGTCTTGCAGTGGCACTCAAAGGAAATACAATTATCCTATGGTCAAGTTCACATTTGAACTTGTCAGCATGATACATAAAATTCTGTAGAGCGGTAATTTCGCCAAAAAATATTTATTTCCTGTGATATTGGTCGGTATTTGGACATAAATATTTGATAAATTTTCCCTATAAACGTCAGAGAATTACTTGACTAAATGAAAGTAATGCGACCAGCCCCATTTTGCATATTTTTAAATTTAGAACGCTGCAAACTATTGTTTATATCACCCATTTGTGAGAGAGGTTCTCTGCTTATTTTATATTTGTTTAATGTTTTGAGTGCAGGGACTTGTATTGTTCGTAATTTCTCTGTTAGCCTTTCGTTTTTTTATTGATTTATTTTGTTATGCAAAAACATTTTTGTTTAATTTCACCTTTTTATTAATTGTGTCTAACTATAATCTAATATTTATAATCATTATATTTCATTTGTAAGTAATTACATGCTACATGTATCCTACATCGGGTAACATAAATGTCTCACGTTACTGCCCTAAAATTTAAATGTTTTATATTATAATATTTTTCTATTCGGAAGATGACCTTAGCCACATATAGTTTTGTTTCAAATATTTCTTTAAACATTTTAAACAAACTTCTGAATAGAAATTTCGTCACTGAGAAGTCTGGATTAAACGAAATGTGCGTCAGGCGAAGTAAATTATATAATCTTTGTATGGTTGATGACATTTTATATGCTCTCTGTGGGGTGATGGATCTGCTGGTAGAATACTGGTCACTGAGGGTCTCACCAGCTAGTAGTCACAATTTATATTCGCTAGTTGTCTGTCAGTCGTGGTTAAATAGTTATAACTCCGGAAATTAAAATAAAGCTACCTACTTTAAATCATATTCCATTTAACAATATAAAAATATAAAGGTTACAATATGAAGATCCTGTTGCTAAAAATAGTATGGTAGCTCAACTTAACAGATATGTATCACAACATTTATATAACTACAACGTAAGTAGCTGAAACACAGTTAGTGAAGCAATGCACATAACCTACATGAGTTGTGGTTTACAGGTATTATCCAAATGTATTGTAAAAAGTCTATACTGGATTCATCTCTGGTTATTATAAGAGTAAATTTTATTGTTAAATTGTTTTGTATTTTCTTATTTTTTAATTTTATCTCTTCTTCTTATACACGGATTGTTTGTATAGTACGTAATGTTAGTTTTAAACTAAACGGAAATTAAATGTAAAGGTTTGAATATGGTAAAGTTTTACGATTTGCCATTGAATTAGCAGGTATCATTGTCTACTACGAAAAATTTTTAAAAAATACAATTTTAACCTACTTTCTCTGATTAAAAAGGACTGTAAGGTTCTTCATAAATGACACTATTATACGTGGGACGAAAATTTTTAGCGCTATCACCTGACGTACGATAACGGCTTATAATTTTATTCTTATAATTAAAAATTTCGAGTGTTTACCGCACATAGTAGAAACAAAGCTAATATTTTAAGTTGATACATGCTCTTTTGTGCGTACAGCCATGAGTGGTAGAATTTTACCTTAGCGAGGATACCTACTGAGCAAGGCGACGTATGTAGTAAAACAATTTACAACTGTAAAAAAACATTCCTGACTTTTGTTAATCTAACCAAAATTTAGTAATTCGTTTCAAACTTTAACTTCATTTTGGTGCCGAAAAATTGTTTAAACATTTACAGTGACACACTATATTATGTAACATGTTAACTAATAAATACATCATTGAAATTGAAAAACTAGAATTTTAGCATATAGAATTTTAACCTCACCTGTAGCTAGGTTAGACATATACTGCAAATGATGAATAGATCAAAGAAATAGACATCCGTTTATAAAAAATTGTTCACCTGTAGAGCAACTGAACCGTACATTTAATCTTGTACTTTTTGTAAGCAACACAAGTACGGATGTTCAAAATCTAGAGAAACCCAGTTTTTATGTACTGTTACCTGTGACACGATGTATGTTTCTAATAAAATATTATGCATATTAAAATATTTCACTTTTATCATAAAGTACTCCTTGTCCGAAGTGTTGAACACACAACTCTTATTTTTTAAAATGTTTCTTCCCTAAATGGTTGTAAATAAATTTACACGTACCAAGCAGGCTAAACATAGATAGCATCAATATTATTGTGCAGAAATTGTTACAACTGTTCTCACACATTGTTTATATTTAGGTAGTAGGGTGGACTTTTTCCATGTCACTTAACAATCACAATCACAATATTATCAATACAACGAATATCTTTAAATACGTCACACTTGAACTACTATAAATCTGAATTTGTTATTATATGTGCAATTTATTCAGCTCTCTTTGTTAATTTCTAGAACCTGGGCTTTTCAAATTTTACTCCTTTTCCTATAGACAAAGTCAATGTCGGTACCCGGAAAATGCATATATTTCTCTTGTTATTGTGTTAATGGCTTACATTTTATTATAATGAAGAGTAAAAAAGAATTTACAAGCTAATTCCATCTTTCTTTAAGTAAATATTATGCTTATTACGACTTAAATCGATTTTCTGAAATCTACATAGATTTCCTATAGTAAATTTCGGCATGTTTTGCATCCAGCAACAAGGGGGGAGGTAATTGTTGGCAGTTTGCGTATCATTTATGAACGAACCACTCATTTTGCGCCATATTGGTGACACACCTTCTTTGCAGATGATGTAGGAAAATATTCGACGAAAATAGTGTTGCTATTTCTGATTTTTGCGTTACCAGATTGTTTTTGTTTTTGCTTAGTTTATAAATAATTTAACCCTCACTCAAATAAATAAATAAAATAACAAAGAAACTCATCAACAACAAAAATTGGTAACGCAAATTCCTTTTAAATAACATGCTGAATGGTTCGCTGAATGTTTTGAAAATAAACAACACACAGATACGGCAAAGATGGCAGACATTTTAGAACGTTGAAGCAGTTATATGTATCTGAAACCTACGCCAAGTCCGGGAGAATTAATGCTAATGGTTTTTTTTGTGGCTTAAAGCTGACCGCTCCCCCTCTCCCACTTTGCCAAGAAAACTGCTTACAAATTGTCATAATCATCATTCAGACCCTAGCTACGCCACTCAATATAAACAATGAAATCACACTTTATTTTTAATTTATCAAGGAGTCAACACAATTATTTGTCTAAAAGCTATTAAGACTAACAAAATAAACATGACATTCATAACACAATAGTAATCGTCAAAAACTTATTTGTAGACTTTTATTCATACTGGTAAAGTAAAAAATTGGGAAATATAGATGGCAGGATTAAACTAATGTATGCTTCGGTGTCAATTTTTAAGTTAAAAAAGGAATAGTATTGGTTTAAAATACATACATGTACTTAAGCAATCAAAACATGGATATGAATTTATTATTGAATAATAGAAAAACATTACAAAAGAGGGGGTAGTTTTTCTTAAAGTTGAAGATGTGATGTGTTTTTCTAGCAGATTGGGACCCTGAAACAGACAGAAATATTTTAGAAAACCTGCCCCATTGTACAAGTCTCAAGACAAAAATAAATTGTAAGCAAAATTAAAAACAACAAAATTTACACCAACTCCATAAATACTGTTCATTTTTATACTCCCATCTATGGCAGATGTGTTATGGAAATACAAACATACGTCTGTAATCCACATGTCACCCTATATCTAGAAAATGCCTTCACAGATTTTCTATAAATTGTTCACAGTTGTTAATTATGTTAGCCTCGAGGTCTGTATTTTAGTACTTTAGTAAATATCTGATTTCTCTCTTTGGTGTTATGGGATCTTGTTGTTTAAAAAGGGGGATATTTAGTTTTAAGACACTTTCACTAATTTTCCTGTTTTTGGGAATTGTCTATGTTTAGTAAACTTCAGACATTTTGATATAGAGTTACATTGTTCGTATTTGACTTTGTTCTCAAATACGGAGGAATTTTTTGTTTTCATACATGAACTTAAAACGCTTTCATCAATTTCCTTGAAAGTTTTGAGAATTATGTGAGCTTTCTTTCATTTCTGGTAAAAGTATAATTTTTCGATATCGAGTTATGGGAATATGTTTGCGAAGAAAAGTGTTTTGTTTTAGTGTTCAGACTCTTAATTCAGACATCTATCATTGCAATTGTGTGGCATAATTGATACTGGGCGGATAGAATTACACACTCATCTACTCTTTTTCACGCTAAATCACAGGAGTTTGACCCCATATCATTTGGGGCGAAATATAAACAGAAAACAAACAAAACTGTGCCGCGAACCAAGTGAGTGAAAGTCTAACGCAAAAATATATATTCTGACCTCATACTCTTTTTTGGAACGTTGCGAGGGTGTTCGTCACACTCACGGACAATTATTTTCTTGCATTATGGCATCGCGACTATAACTTTACTTTCTATTTGAATATTTTTAATACAGTGTATTTAGTTCGAATCATTGTTTTCATTACTATCACTTGTTTTGTTAAAGGGAGTCAACCCTAATGACATAACAAAATCCATGCATTTTTCAGATATTTTGGAGGGATCGGTGAGGGAGGAGGACACATGTAGATCATTTGTGTGCCTGTTTTGTAAGAACTGTTACACCTCCATGTAAAATAAGTATAAAGCAATGTCACTGTTGAGGTCAAAATTCAGTGCTGATCAACTTATTTTAATGGAGTTGTAATTGTGGCTTAGAATATTTAGGACAATATAACTTGATTTACTGTGTTATTCAGTCATTCTTTTACTCGTATTTAAAATGTGGTTGTACATGATCATTGCTCATTCAGCATTTGTTGGGGCGAAGTTTTGCAAAATATATTAGGAGTATAGATGCACAGGTTATGTAATACTAATTTTTGTTCATTTCAGACTGAAAATTCTGGAAGATGAAGAAGCTGAAAGTATGATATTGCAATGCGCTTAATAAGACCATAATATAAGCAACATGCATGAATAGGCGATTCCCCAAGTTGGGTAGAGATCTGTATGCTCAGAACATTTCATTCTATAATTCTTCTTTATTACTGTCATTAATAAATATACATACATTTTTTAATGGATGCTCTATTTACTATGTATTATTTGTTGTTGCAGTAGTGGGGTTTAAAGCCACTTGCAGTGACTTTTCAGCTATTTCGATTTGTTAAGTTTGTATTATTGGACGCGGCCTTTGTACTCTAACTTATGCAGAAAAACCGTCAATTGTTAATTATATACACGATTCTAACTCACAACCTTAGAGCTGGCATGCTAATTATCAATATAGAGATGACTAACTGCTCGACCACTCGGTTTTTGATGGCCCCCATTCTAGTTAATATGAAGAATATATAAATACATGTATACCTTCTAAACTGCAGATTTAGATGCAAGATAAAACAATAATGGCATAATTTTTAAAATTTATTCTTTATTATTATTGTTTTTTTTAATATTTAAAATTAAAGAGGAATGGGAAATATTTAGAGACGGAACACGTTTGCCATGTTTTTCACCTATATATTCTAGGAATTGTGAATGGTTTTTCTTTCATTTACAATCGAGTGTTTCGAAAATCAGTGTTTGAGAGGGACATACAAGTCAAATTCTTGAAATTATTATCTTAAGGATAAGGTAACAAGAATTGACAAAGACTAAATTAGGAAGAACAATTTGTATGAAAATTTACATTACGTCTGAAAAAGCTCATAGCTTTGTTTGAAAGTCTTTAAATTAGATCGTATGTAACTGTGGTAAAAAATATTTACGTAATTAAAAAAGTTCTCTGCTGAATCTACCAGTTTCTAATAGATCGTTGGATAAGTACGCCGTTAAAACGCAAGTTGCGGAAGCAACGACTGACTTCAAAAAATCGTTAAATAAAATTTGGGCACAGTATTATTTCACGTCAAGTTGCAAAATATGAAAATCAGAGTATTGAGTCTTCATATCAAAGTGGCCGAGTGGTTAAGGTAGTTGGTCTACTATTGATCACGTGGTCTGTCAACACTTTGATTGCGGGTTCGATTCTCATTGCAGGCAGAGTGTACTCGACTCCAATCTTAATTGACAAGGATTGCCAGTTTTCCTACCGCAGGTTTTCTCCGTGTACTCCGGCTTAACTTCCTCCCCCAATAAAAACTGGACGCCATGATATAGCTGAAAAATTGCTGAAAGTGGCGTTAAAACACCATCAAACAAACAACATCAAAGTTACATATTGTCCATTACAAATGTACTATATTCAACAACATTAAAAATAATACCTACTTTTATGTTTTATTGGGTGAACCTTCTGCTGATTAAATACTGTGTTTTAGGAATTTAAATTAAAGAATAATTCATCAAAATATTGTGATATGAATTTTAGTCAATCAACCTCTCAAATAGGACCGACATTTTTGATGAGTAGTTAATGTTTCCTATTCTTGGATTTGACATTTTCCTAGACATGACAATAAGTAACTCGACGAAAGTCTAATTAGAGACAGGCACTGCTTACTCGCCCAGAGCACCTGAGTGCACCCATGGTTTTATTGAGTACGGGTTACTCTCTGTTTTTGTGTTTTTTGTTTTTGTGTTGCGCTGTGTATGATTTTCTGTATCCAGATCTCTATCTGTCCCTTGCCTTTTGGCTATTGTTGTTCGGTCGGTTTTCTTTGCTATTTTTTCTTAATATTTGCTCATTAGTGTTTTTTAAATATGAAAACTATCTTACATACTTGGAAATATTTAACATGTAATACATGGCCACGGGAACCCAAGTGAAACATTATGTATTGATATTAGTCACTGTTTCTGTGTTTGATTTCACAAGCATTATACAATTTCTCTATTTGTTAAAATATGTCACACTTACAGTCTTTTCCAAAATAAGATATTAAAATAAAATATATTTTGTACCAATATACGAACAAGCACACTTACGCTAACCTTGCAAGAAAGTTAATATAATTTCTACTTTCTTCATTAATGTAAATTATTTTTTGTTCCTAATGTTTTTATTAAGAAAGAAGTCATGGTCATGCGAATCATTAAGCCTGTTTAAAAATTACTAGAAAGAATATTTACTATTTACTAGAACATGAAAGCTATTTGATCAAATAAGCATAATCTAAGCTAATGGACTACTTTTTCAATGCAGATTCAAAACATAAAATAGTACAATTAGTAAATGATGATAACTGATTATGCTAATATTACATATTTCTTGATGTAAACAAATTATCTTCTAATATCAGAAAGTCAATTTTGTTGATGCAATAAAGTATTATTCATTTTTATATCATAAATTGATTTCTGATATGGATTTCTGATAGGAAATAAATCTCCTGTATCACAAATTCGAATTTCTGAATGTTGTATATAAAAATAGCTTTATTTTTTATATCAGAAAATAGGAAAACTAAAATGTCATCAACAATACCAAGGTTATTAATTTTACTGCACCAGAATCCCGTTTCGTCTACTGAAGACTCACCAGGGACGTTCCAACCCAAAATAATGAAAATGTTGTAAAGCTTTTATCACCAAAATTTTAAAAGTTTATGCCAAAGCCGGGTAAGGTCATCTACACTTTGCGAATAAGAAGCATTTTAGAAATTTCAGGCTTCAAATTTAACCAATGACTATATCACTGAAATAATGTTATTAAAAATTGGGCTGCTAGAGTGGTGATACCTTCCAGGACGAACAGTCCACCAATAAAGGCACAAATGATGATTCGTACCTAAACATGAGCAGTACTTAACTTTAGCGCGGGACAGTTTTTGACCAGAATTGTGGGCTTATCAAGGATATTTAAGAATTGCCCTGTTGAGAAGAAATAAAAAACTATGCGCAATAGTACGACAATATCAGTTACGATTTTATTACATAGGATATGCCATGTTTACTGTATAGATGAAGGTAAAGACATATATACAGTTGTATAGAAAAACTGTGGAAATATTTGCCCGAGGAAGGCAGCAAACAGATAACAATAAATGAAAGTTAACATCAAACAAGTTGACGATGTTTAGTTTGTTGGCGGTAAAGTACAAATAGACCATGATATAAACCAGAGATACATAGTCCGTCCGGAAAAGAACAGGTATTTACGTATGTATCATATCTTTAAGAAGCTATAACCTGTTAATATACAACAAACAATGTAATACAAACCTTATTAAACTAATTAGTACCTACAGCTTCGTTGATTCAACACTTGTTTCGTCCTTAGATATAAGGTAGGAATATCAGAGAAAAAAGATATTCTTTAAAAAAATCAAAAATCGGTTTTGGCATCCTTTGGTCTAAATATCAAAGTCGAAGATTGCGATCTCCCTTCCTTGTAATGGATA
Organism: Limnoperna fortunei; assembly: GCA_944474755.1. Classification (NCBI taxonomy): domain Eukaryota; kingdom Metazoa; phylum Mollusca; class Bivalvia; order Mytilida; family Modiolidae; genus Limnoperna; species Limnoperna fortunei. The sequence continues at coordinate 64,714,785 of OX104115.1, forward strand.
CCAAAACTTTACAAGAATCTATACAAACAGCGTTTCATAGCAGGACCGTCTTAGTGTACCACCAAACTTCTACAAAAACTACTTACTATTATTTGAACAGCAATAAAAACATATTTCAGGCGTGGCATAAATGAAATGTGGACACTAAAAAATTCAAAAGACCTTATCAACATCTAATGGTCTGGATCTCTTTCCGAATATAACACTGCTCCACTATCCCGATATGCAGCTTAAAACAAGGTTTAAGATTTCATTAAATGCTGCTTTAAAAAAAAGAATGAGACTATGTAAATACCAGGTAATTAACCATGAAAGAACTTACTTCGTCATCAATGAGATAATAAATCCATCGAAGAGGGAAAACTGTCAAATGTTAGACTTTCTGATGAACAACATATTTGTCATGTTTGGAGGAGATGTTCTTCAGCAAAGTTTTAGTATTCAAATGGGTACTTATTGTGTTACTCTCATCGCCGACCTGTTTATGTACCCTTATGAGGCATAGTTAGGTCTGCTGAAATAGAAAAAAAAACACTGGTCCCAAACCTTTAATTTCACATTTTATTTTGCTATATTGATAATGTATTGATCCTGAAAAATGCAAAATTACCAGTATGGAACTATTTGCATTTATTTTACCCTAGCGAGCTCCAAATTAGGTTTTATTCAGTTCTACGTCTAGAAATAGACTCGTGAAGACTACAAACTAGATTCTAAGACAAACGTGATAACATCGACTTTCCAATCATCAACTGCCCGGTTGTCGATAGCAACATTCCAACAACTCTAGCGTATGTTGTGAACATTACATAAATTATACGTTATGCTAGATTCTATGATCGGTATTTTCTAGACCGGTCATTGCTGATGACTACTTAGCTACTCAAACAATGGTTTGTTGTACCCGGATTCATTTGATCCCTTCCAAAATTCTATCATCATAACATAAAGATAAACCATAGGGCAAAATATTTTGAACGCTACTAAAAAGGTATTGAGAATGGATAGGTGCGGAAAATGTTTGTTGCGGCTATTACGAGCCTACTTTTATCCACATCTACAAAAGGGATTTTCATCATGCAATGAGCGTGGTACTCTCCATACACTTTACTCTCTGAAAACTTCCTAACTTATCCGCCACCTGGCAACACTCTGGGAGGCTCTTTGGGTCGAGTGTTGATAACACTCAAAGTGTGGTCCTAGCATGCTAAATAGACCGCAATCAAATATCTTGACCAGCAATAATGCTGACAGATACAGACAGAGGAGTAGGCCTATGAATATAGATCATTACATAGCAAATCAGAAACATCAATTTATTATTACAGCAACATAATCTGTTTACAGCACAAGAACTGATGAATGGTAAAGAAAATATATGACCTGTCGTCCTAATTTGTCAGAGAAAGAGCTTCATGATAGATAAAAAGGAATGTCTTGATTATCTTGAGTGTCTATATCGAGACGAAAAGTTAGATAAGATGACGACTTAATTATACCGGTAGTGTCTTTAATATGAAGCTCACTTGGATTTATTTAATATAAATAGTCAACGACTTTAAGAGTTGTTCAGTGACAAGGCATGATATATATAGAGGAATGTGAAACTAGTGCTGTCATTTTTCTTCAAGAAACTCAGCCTCATACGAGTACAGAGTACGAAAACAATTCGACCGGACGAGAAATATAGTTTTTTTTACAATCAGAATATTGTTTATCGATTGATATAGTATTTTTATTCTCTTCCTTGTATAAACCCTTGAACTTGTCGCGTAGCGAAAATGAGGCTCTCAAACCTATTGTTTGTTTACCTAAATTATGAATATTAATAGAAACAACCAATGTCTTTTGTAGACAAATTAATTTCACTTAATGTCTTGGGCTTTTTAAAGGATTATTATTATACAATTATTTTTTAAATTGTTTTTATATCTGTTACTGTTCGACAATCATACCGATGAGACGCGTTACAAGTATGGATAATTTTCTAGCATCCTTACATAAGATTGGTACTTTACAAAATACGTCCATAGCTAAATAGCAAACAGCTTGAGTTGCCGATTAAAAACATCATAAATTAAGACTAACATAAAATGAATAATAGTGGGAGCTTGAAAATATAGACAAGGGCTTCACACGCATGCCAATTTGAAATTATTTATCTATTATTTATCAAGAATTCCTAAAGTCACTTTGGCTGAACACCAAAGGGAATGAAATAGCAGTATTAGGCATACTACACTACAATGCACAATATAATTCTGTTATTAAATTATATCGATGATCCCAAGTCTGGCAACAAAGAGAGAGGGTTGAATTCCCCTTAAACGGTCCAACTCGCCACCTGATATTATGTGCCTGTTCTAAGCCATGATACTTATACCCTGTATTGTTTGGCTTAAGGTTACGGAACTCATTAACAATAACTGGTGTTAAACTGATGATAGTACCGTACGTTACTACCATCCCAAGATGGCAGATGAAAAAACTGGTAGAACCGTTTTTTGTCATTATTTTCGTTTATTTTGCATTTTATTTGTAAGATTGAATCTACGCTTCTGAAGAATATTAGAATTTAGTATTTTGTATTGTACAATGCTCGTATAGACAGATATTCGACAAGGAAAAATGGCAATGATGATACATGTAGTAACGTCAATGATTAATGATTGTAACGTCAGACTTTGCACGTAACGAGAAGTAAAATTGGCTTTCCTATATAATCATCATATAATTTGAGTGTTTCTTAACATTTTCTCAAACAATAACAGATTAATTGATTTGTGTATTGAAATATCAAAATAATATAGCTTCATGATGTTCACTGTCAAACAACCAATACCATGAATACGCGGTTATGCAATGTGCCCCAAGTGCTCGTGATTCATTTATAGACAGAAAAAAATATTTCCCCTTATTCTGAAATATTGATAATTTTTTTTCATATGGTTAACAGTGCTATTTCTATCTTGTAGAAACGTCTGCTGATAATATATTGTCACATCCACTATTACATCATTTCAGAAATAACCCAACGTTAAATCTTGTATTTGGCCCAATACCAATGTATTGAAAACAACTAGAATTTTATGCACTTAATTTGACTCTGATTGTCATCATAAAAGCCGGGAATTCACTCGTAATTAATATTAAACTTTAAACAATCCCAGTAAAGTGGGTTGTACAGAAAATACTACTTTTTGAATTCAAACAGAGATTATTGGAAGGACCACCCAACAGAGAATGACAGAAAATTATGGAAAAATGGCTAATTTTAGACCATTATAAGATAAGCTTGTATATTCATTTTTTAAACAAATAAAAACTTGTGTTTAATTTTTTTTAATCAAGTTGATTCATATTTAATTTGTTTCATATATGGAGTTCCATGTTAATAATATTAATAAGAAACGAAGATAAAAAACAAACAATAACAACGTATTAATTTCAGGCCATTTATAAAATATCCTAGATTCTCAACTCTGTTTGCCCAGTATTTGTTTTGTTATAAATAATTTATTTTAATTTATGTTTAGTACATATTTGTGTCCGGCTGCTTCAAATTAAAAAACAAGTTGCATAAGAATCTATGAATTAATTTATTTTCCAAGTCAAATTTTGGTTCCCTATGTCCCACCCTTTTTGCGTTATTTTTATTTGCCTTTCACCATCGATTTGCTGAAGAAAACTTAACCAATTTTATTGCATCGTTAAAAAAGTCTAAATATTTTTCTTTTTTTTTTAATTTCACACCATTTATACGGGGTCAAAATAGTATACCCAATCGAGCAGGATTATAAATTATCTTGGGAGAAGCTATGAACAAAATTATTTCTGCAATACGACAGCTTTCTTCTGGACAATTTGTTTTTGATTTCGAACTAGTTTTAACAATTTACATTTTACACCCACTCTTTAGATCAAGAAAAACAAAACACAAGCAAATGACATTTAAGACACAAAGATAAATATTTTTAAAAAAGAGAACAGCTACATACAATATAAAGACCTAAATAATAGTACAAATAGAAGCATGTTTATGCGCATAGCGGAAAGCTTTGTGGTGCAGAGCAGACTTACTCATGAAAATTTGTGCAATTTCTTATCCTTCATTGGTCTTTTTCCAGTGGGAGACAAAACAAGACCAATAGAACCTGTCCGTTATATGATCGGTTTTGTTTTTATCTAATTAGCGTCTTATATGTTTATTTCAATTTATTTTGCGGTACATCTCAGTTTTTTTCTTTTCGTCCATTTTGTCTAAATGGAATGAATGAGAAAATGACGTCATTGCTACACAAAAGCAAGCTTCTTGAAATTAGCAAAAATCCTTAAACATTGTGTTTAAATCTATCGATTCAATTCTGCATTGTTCAGCAATTTTTAAAGCAGTAAATTCGCTGTTGTAGCACTTTTGGTTTCTATTTGTTTTATTTAGTAGGATACTGTATTCATTCAGTGCACAACAACAAAAGTTTAACTAGATTAGAGAACTTTGTCATTCAACGATAGCTGTAACTCTTATACATAAATACAAATAATTATTAGGAGATGGATTAATATAAGCTGTTTCAGCTTGTTTCCAAATCCTTTTGTGTTATAATTTGTATTGTGATATGTATTTGCAATTGCAAGATTTCAAATAAAATATGTTTAAACTAAATAATTATTACTTAGATACTAGAGTATTGTTTATGACTTATTCGTAATTACATTTTTATTACCGTTTATCTTCCACAAAAATTCCGAAATCATCGAAAACTTTACGAATACGACGTAAAGTTTCCGTGAACGTTCCGTGTATAAAAATTGTAGAAATTGTATAAAAATCCTTAAAAGGAAATGTACACACAGAGCTAACCCACGTGTTCTGGATTCTTAAAGAAACATTGGCAATTTAAAATCAAGATCAATATCTAAAATTTCATCTTTCAGAACCATACATATAGCCTTTACTTCCACATATGCATACAAATATGTAGTTTTATGCTACATCAATACTTATTTACTACTAAAGAATAAAAAATAAACCAATTATTATTATTATGCGATAGAGAGAAACAGGTATATAGAATCTTAGGTTTTCTGATCGACATCATATTTGTAACGTTTTACGTCTGCTATTGATCACGTGTCTGTCAACACTGAGTTTGCGGGTTCGAGTCTCACAGCGGGATGTACTATACTTCAATCTTAATTGACATTTCCTACCGAAGTTCGGGTTTTCCTCCCGAATAAAAACTGGACGCCATGATATAACTGAAAAATAGCTGAAGGTGGCGTTAAACATCATTCAAACAAACAAACAAATATATTGCGATGTTGCTATTAATAATAATGTATATTTCAATTATTTGGGTAATATAGCTCCTATAAATTGTCAATAAAAATATATGACAAATCAAGTTCTTACCAAGATCCACAATTTGGTTAATGTTTCACACGGCTGGTTATCTGGAAAATCTTTGAGAACAATGTCCGCTTATTAAAGAGGGGATAAAAAAGTGTAGTTTTGACATAGTGAGTTTTGACACGACGAGGTAAGGAATTTCACTATATTTATGATATTTTTATCTTTAAATAACAAACCGCTGATGTGATTCTGTAGCCAAGCCATTAAGGTGTATTTCCATTAGCTGTATTATGAAACCTTTTCCCCAAATTTATTTGTACCACGGACATACGAAGAAATAAGGACAGACGTAAGAAATTCTATGTAGCACATGAGAGTGTATAAAAAAGTGTAGAGTGAAGATATCATTTTTACCTTTGGTGAAGCCAGGTTGTATTTTGTCGCTTTTTTGGCAAGGGTGCGAATTAAGTCTCATAATACGCGTAATGTAGCAGAGCGGGACTAAATCACTCTTGGCACTTTAATGTCCAAAAGCAGTAGCATAGATAAGCCATGTACAATCTTGACATCATACGATAGCGTCACAATTTTTATCGGATTCATGTTTAAGATCGATTGTTATTGATACTTGAAGATAATTATTGTCGTTTTTTATTACCTGCTGTGCGTTACGTTATACTTGAAATTCGTTTCTCTGTTCAATTGCAATTACTACATGTATTGAAAATCTCATAGGGTGTGTCGCCTCTTAGGAAGGTCTCGTATATGTACATTATGTTCTATAAATGGTAAATCTTGTTACAGAATGTTTGTTGTGTATGCAAATTAGCACTATTTTACTACAATTAGGTCACCATTATCCATATAAGGAAAATACCCCCCCCCCCAATAATAATAACTTCCACACATTTTCCCGTAAATTTAGTAAGGTATAAAGCTATAATAACGTAAACGAGGAATATATATTGTTTGAATTTCGTATAAATAGATTTAAGTTAGAATTTTTATTTGCTACATTACGAGAAATTGGACTAAATTCTGTGTTAATCCGACCAATTACAAAACTAAAACCTGATCATTAAGGCAGAAAAATTCGGCCTATCTGTTACAGGTAAACATCTGTTGACCCTTGAATATTACTCTTTATTTCTATTGCAATAGAAAATGCATATTGACCTGTTCCAATCCCTCGGTCGAAACCTATTATAATAATTTTTTAATTTTTTTTCTCGTGGCTACAGTGTTACTCCCTTTAGACGAAAATTTCATGGGGGGGGTGTGGGAGTGGGGCTCGGTGACCTAGTGGTTAAGGAGGTTTGTCATCTACTATTGATCACGTGTCTGTTGCGGGTTCGATTCAAATTGCCGACTTAAATCCAACCTGAATTGAGAAGAATTGCCAGTTTAGGGTTTTCTCCGCATAACAACTGAACACCACGATATGGCTAAAGATTGCTGACAACGGCCTTAAACATTATTTACACAAGTAAACAAATATTTCCAACAGTTGATATTTAATAATAAATTAACTGAGAAGCTAGTGTCTTCTGTAACTCTATGTTCCGCCTTCTTTTGATTCCATCTTCTTGTTTGGAATAGATTTATGTTCTAACACGGCTGAAATTCTTTCTTCTGATGGAACTGTCCGCTCTCTTTGTACTTTGTTTCGTGGAGTTTGTTTAAGCAACATACGTAATAACAAATCTGAAATATCTTTTTTGTTTGGCGGAACTGAACTTACGTAACTGTCTGTTGCTTTTCTGTAACTAATTTCGGACTGTACTTCCACCGGTGAAAGTAAGTCTCGAGACATTGAAGTAGAAAATGATCCAGGATCTGAAATAAAAGTATTATATTGTTATACTCCATTGTATTATCCTTATCTAAAGCTATTTTTTTTAAAAACATTTTTCGACTTTTTTTACATATCATGCTATAATCAGTGCAGCGGTCAACAGTTTATGTAATTGTTGATTGGCTACGACGATTTTCATTGGCTACGGATCTGCAATGGTAAAAAAACGAAGTAAACACCTAAAAAAGAGGACACTTCACAGTTTTTAACAGGTCGACAAAAAATCAACAATCAAAACGTAAAAATCTGAATTATTTGTTTGTTTGAATGGTGTTTGACGACACTTTCATCAATTTTTCAGCTATATCATGGCGTCCAGTTTTACTTTGGGGGAGGAAGAAGAAGTACCCGGAGAAAAAAACCGACATTCGGTAGGAAACCTTACAATCCTTGTTAATTAGAATTTAAGTCGAGCGCACCTCTTTCCGCAGTGAGACTCGAACTCGCAAACTCAGTGTTGACACACCACGTGGTCAATAGTAACTGAACTAACTTAACTACTCGGCCACCGAGGCCCTCGTTATCTGAACTAAATACGTTTTTAAATTTGTGTATGTTAGGTCTACTTATCGCGTCTGGTAGGTGTTCGCATCAAGCTTAACGTTACACCATATATTGGTATTCAGTGTTCAGTAAGTCATATGTATTAGTATATTCACAGCCCTCCCCCCTTTTCCAAATGTATCTTTTTTTTTTAAATTATCACATCTACGAATATCCAAAAACTGTCGATCGGCAGAATAACTGAATCACTGATGTGACCAGTAACAGAAAAACGTGTGTGTCCGCTGTGTATGTAATAACTTCAAAAACAACATCGTCGGAAAATTCCACAATTGAGGAGAAGCTCGGAATATCTTAAATTACGAGACGAAACGTGTAAAATAGAACAGGCTATAAATGATATTGAATTTTATTTGTGATTGTTTTTTTTTGTTTTTTTTTTTAAATTTTTTTGTGTATGCTATTTTACAGAGTAACGGTTGACAAGTGGTTTAAATTTGTTTGATGTTATCTCACTTTGATTCATATATTTGCAATTTTAAAAAGCTACAATTTATGTTACATGTATTGAAAACTATTTAAAACCTTATAATGACTTCTTGGGTTACAATTATCTTATTGTGACACTGATATTGTCATATGATATTATACTATTTGTGTAGAATATTCGGTAAAAATATTTAGTTTATTATATTTGTTGTTGTAAGATAATAATTGTGAAATAAGGAGAATGCTATTTGGTTCTGCTTTGGTAATTTTGGGTATAATAACTCTCTGAAAGAAAATACGAAACTAATAAATAAAACTTCTATTGTTCCTGTCTTTTGTAATACAAATTGTAACCACGAATTTATTACAAACGTAAGTTCGGGTCATTATATTTTTAACAAAAGAAAGTGATTCAAGGTCTTTAGATGTTTAAAAAAAATGACAAAACAATAAAAAATACAATTGTAAACTGACATTTGTATGATTTTGAAAGAAATTATTTAGAACCTACATAAAGATTTTAAAATATCAAAACGTATGCAAATATTGATAAGAAAAGATTGTATTTACTTCTCTGTTAAATACATTTCACATAATTATAATCTAGGTATAAAGAGAAACATAAACACAACGTTATATACTTATATACAGTTTACGCGTTGTAAGTCGGCGCCATCTTTAAATCAAAATAGGTTTATAAAATTGAATAAATTTGTTCAAGCTTTTTAATGTTTATTTTCCAGCAATGATCTTATAACCTTCAAGAATTTATTTACTAATTTTCTTAATTTGTAAACCAAGACATGATGTTACAATAAAAATATTAAACGAATATACAGTAAAATGGATAGGAACTGATGGTCATTCTGTTAAGAAACAACGATTTGTCCCCTATTTGTCACAAAAAATTCCTTTTTTCTAGCGGAGTCTCTGACTTATGAATTATACTTGTCTTGAAGAAGATGACATAAAAGTAGACTTTTTATACAAAAAAGATTGAAATTTAAATTAAAAAAAAACCTCGTAAATATTATTATGGGTGATTGAAGCATATATGACGTATATGTGCATTTATTGCATAAATAAATTATGTGGTACTTTGATCACATTGTTAGATAGTCCTTCACATTGAGACAAATGTACGGAAATAGGCATCTTGCTGATATAGCTGATATCTTGAGACAAAATACAAAAAATAAATAAAAAACTATTACTTGTTATATATCATCCTCTCACGTCCGTGGCTCTGAACCCACATTTAATCCCTTATATATTGTGATTTATCTAGAGAAATGCATAAGATTATAGGAAATGTCTTATTACCTGTAATATATTTTCTGACTTTCCAAGATATTGCATCTTGCATATCTGTTTGTGCCATTAACAACTTCTTTTTAATATATCTCTCTCGAACATGAACCGGGAATTCGTGTAGAGGCTGTTTTTCCATACGAACAATTTGTTTTTTCGGCTTTCTTTCCTGCATTGCAAATTCACTGATGAAAAACCCCGTACTAGTAGTGTATTCCGGTTCTTTTTTTGTTGCATCTTTATTTTTTTTCTTACTTATCTTTGATCCTCGCATGCTGTGTCGCGGAGGTGTTTTAGAACTTCCTGTTGACGAGTCTGCAGAATCACTAGACCTTATATCATAGCTGGACACCCGACCTACATGCTGGGGAACATTATCCTCTGGAAATAAATCGAGTGGTAACTGTAAGTTTTTTCCTACTATCGATAAATTATTTTTGAATCCGGGCACATCTTTCCGGACAAGAGGTATGCTAATGGAGGAGTTCCGAGGGGAAACCATCATGGTAGGAGGATTCAATGACCTATCCTCCGAAAGTTTAGAAGTTGGAACGCCATATATTGGTCGATAACTAATCATATTTCCCTTTTCAATATAATAAGAAACTGGTGGACCGTTAAAACCCTGAAGCGTAAATTTAATTGGCGGCAAATCTTTAAGTCTGCTTTTTGCAGATGATGGATGGTTCATTTCCACTTTGTAACCGTCCAGGATTTTGTCGTCCATGTGATGTTTAATTGAATCAACAGTATTTACCGATTTGTCGCTGCGTTTACTCGAATCTGCACTGTGACTTTTCCGTTGAGATGACCGCTGTATAAAACTAGCATCCATATTTACGTCTGGAATTGTAATTACAATAGAACGTTTATTTACTCCTGAACTTGTGTTTATTTTCACTTCTTCTTTACCATTTGTGTTTGTTGATGCGATGGCATCCCCAAAGGACGAACTAGAAACGGCACTATTTCTCAGAGATGCCATAGGTAAATAAGACCTCCTTCTTGTCGTTCGAATTAATGGTGGAAGAACTTCTTTACTCTGTCCCTGGTAATTATTTGTTTTATTGTATGAATTCCAATCACTAAGTTTACCTTGCATTGTATTGTCACAAGATAATCTATTTTCTTTGTTTGACTCTGTGTTGTAGTCTTCATTTAAATTCTCTTCGTCATGTAATTGTTCGTTTTTACCTTTTATTTTTTGTAATACTTCTTTTAAAATAATTTTTTGTTGTCGCGTCTCGCGTCGACGACGGATGTTTTCTGCCGTCTCCTCTATTCTTTTATTGCGTGTAATACGCATCTTTTCAAGTTGTAATTGACGTAGATTCCTATTCACAGCTTCTTGTGTTTTCTGAATACCTTTAATTTGAATAAACTGTTCATTCTCCCACATATCTTTCAAAGATTTGTTGTATTTTCTCCTATGCTTTTTCTGAGCGACGTTTTCCGATTTAGTTTGATCGTTAACGATTACCAAAATATCATCCCTGTCTAATTTTTTCTTCCTAAAATAAACATCCCCCGGCATCGATTCATGCGGCAAAATGTTACTCATATTGCTCATTCAATTAATCCAATTAAAATTAACACTAATTAATGAGATATTAATTGTTATAGATTGTTTTAGAAAGTAATGTATTTAGAACTGATATCTTAATCTATTTCTACAAACATAGACACACGAACCAAACGGTTGTTATTAATCTTTGTTGTATAAATTAGATTATAAACCACCTGTCGTTTTCGGAAGAATGATTCTATTTAATTCATAATTTAAATAAATTGAACAAACGTAACAACCATAGGTCATGACACTAGTTCACGGTGTCACTTTTCATAACGGAATGAATTAATGATTAAAATGTTCATTTCTTGAGTTATCATGATATTTTCCTAAGCAATGCCGATAAAAAAATCATAATTATATATAACACTATTAAGTTCAAGATTTTTACAGAAGGTTATCCAGTTCAGTTTTTTATTTCTCGTTATCTCCTGCAGGTTAGACGTCTAAATGAAATATATTTTTATTGTTTTCAAGTCGTAAACACGAATAAAATTTATTTCATGCCAACATTTAAAAAAAATATTGTTCCGTCCGACCAAGGGCATTAAGTTGTCGGTATAGAACGTAAAAAACTCCCCAAGTCAAATAAAAAATATTGTTTCCTGTTATAGCATTTGTTTCGTCTTACTTTTTGTCATGTATAATACAATTATTTTGTCGAAAACACCAAAATTACCAGAGCAGGATCAACACTAACCTAAGGAAAATTTGGCTTTTTTCTTCTCTATCAATATTTTCGCTACACAATAGATATTATATTGTGGCCGAGTGGTTAAGGAAGCCATTTGCTATGACTTATGGCTTAATTGACCAGGATTGCCATTTAATTAACCGATGTTTGGGGGTTTTCAACGGGTACTTTGGGTTTCCTCTCCAATTAAAACTGGACGATATGAAATTGCTGAAAGTGGCGTTAAACAAAATTAAAGCAATCAAGCATATTAAAGTATTACAAGTCCTGAATATAGCTGAAATATTGCTTGCTGGACGTTAAAAATCGATCAATCAATCAATCAATCAATCAATCAATCAATCAATCAATCAATCAATCAATCAATCAATATATGTGTTACATGTATCTTACTTAAAAATATCATTACAGTTAAGGTGCAAAAATTCGTCTAACATAAACCATAGAAATTAGCTTGTTTGTTTGATGTTGCAGCAATTATTCAACTATATCATGGCGTCTAGTTTTTATTGAAGGAGGAAGCCGGAGTACCCAGAGAGAACCCGAACTTCGGTAGGAAAACTGGCAATCATTGTAAATCAAGATTGGAGTCGAGTGCCCCCTGCCTGCAGTGAGACTTGAACTATAAACTCAATGTTGATAGAACACGTATTCAATAGTATACGCACTTAACCACTCGGCCACCATGTCTCCTTTCAATAGAAATAGAACTACGGACTTTTTGAATGCGAACGGCGGGGAGATTATTAGAAGTCCTTATTAATGAAACTACAATGTTAAATATATGATATTTGCTTTTGCATTGTTATTGAAATAAGATGTTGATAAAACGGCAAAGACATATATAAAACAGTGTTGGCTCAGCAAATAAGCCGGCAAATTTGCATCTTCTTACCAGTGTTGTTTTAAAAACTTAATTTAATCCTTTAATGTCTACTTAACTGCATTTTTTTCTTATTCTATCATTCTGGAAATTAGCTTTATGAGAATTTTGTAATGGTTGATTAACTTTTTTGCTTCGTGTAGACGTAAATTTGCGCTGCTTTTGATATGTCAGTTTATTTAATTACATGTCCACTACCAATGTAATAAACCAATGAATATTCAGCATTGGAAGAATTTGTGTCTTCTGCATACAGTTCTTGTAAATTTTTCGTTTAAATAAAATAATATACGATGTATTAGTTCACTCAAAATAAACAAAGAACCACAAATGAACACTCCTTCTCCCGAAGTTGTTGTTACAATAAACTGATCAGATTTAATAGTGATAGAAAGAATTAAAAAAAAAACAAGAAGCACAATAAAAGCTCTTTCTGCGGCGACTAGTTTTTTTTTTCACGTATATGACTGAATTCCACAGAGGTGAATACAGATTATTTTACGGTCTTTGTTGATCGTTTTGACCGGCCATGTCTACTACTGATCCAGTTTTTTTCTGAATATCAAGGACAGCGGAAGCTTTGCTGAAAATGATAATTATTCACATATCGTGACTGTTTCTTTTTTGATATTTTTTTTGTATAATTCTAGCCATATCATAAGAATTATATTTGTAGTAGCGTCTTTGATTTTGAGAACTAGTAATCCAAATGACATGTATCAATTGTATTATAACAGAAACCTTTACTCGACTTATCAAAGCATACAAATTGAATTCCACAAATTAAAAGTTTGTATGTGTCAGCCTTTAGTTTATATAAGTATAAAATTTATAAAGACGATATTAAACAACCAAAGTATAAAAAAACATCAACTGTTAAAGGATTTAATTTATGAGTATAATATTTAAACATTATAAATAAAAACTACCATGTAACTAGTAAATAAACAAATAATTCTTGTTTCTCTAATAAGGTCCATTTACATGTACATCAACACCTTTTTCTACACGAGCCTTGTTACATGTAATTTAAGAATGCAATTTTATCTCGGCGGTCCAATTTGTTGTTGTAAAAATCTTTGCTTTCTGTTATCTTCACTTCCGGTTCCTGTTTTATTTTTTGTGTTTTGGTTTTCACTATCACAATCCTACATTTGTTATCCAATAGTTTCAATCTAGCACGTGAAGCATCTAGTATTAATTTAGACAAATGTCTCTTGACAGCTTCCTGTGTTTGCTTGATATCCCGTACTTTCATATTTCTCTCTTTCTGCCATAAATTTATTTGTTTGTCGCACATGTCTTGTTGATATTTATTTCTGTGTCTCATTGTCGGTCCCGTCTCCGTCTTCTTTAGATCTCGCAGCATAAATAAATAGTCGCCGTTCATGTGCGACATTCTTTTACGCGCTCCTGCTGCCGTTAGAATGGAATCATTATTGATTGCAATTATGCTCATTCTTGGGGTTTAGATTTAGAATTTTTTTTATGTAACTCTCGTTTTCACTTATGATAAAAATTATCACTTTCTAATATAGTTTGTAATCAAATTTTCCTGTTTCACTACTTCTGTATGAACTAGTTACTGACTAACACAGCAACCTCAAGGCAGATTGGCTGTGTTAAGTGTCCATAAAATGACATTCCTTTTTTTCGTTTCTTGAATTTATTGAACAGTAATTATATCTTCAAAAGAAGTCTTATTGCATGGCATAAAATGCACTTTTACTTGCCAGTATATCATCTTTTTCAAAAAAGATAATTACATCTAATTGTCCGGACTTGGCCTGATTAAAAATGAAAACCTCTTTGTGTTATATTTAATAAATGAACAAATACGTAAGTATAGCCATGTAACACATAAATGCTACTATTTTGTTGTAAGATAACAATTATATTTCTTTGTTATGTTGTTGATAAGAAAGTGTTCAATATTAATATTTTTGTTTGTTCTTTGTCAGTGTACTATAGTACTGTAATATAATAATTCATATTGCACGCTGGTGTTACATATATTTGAAACTCCCCAAATAAAACTGGACGCCATGATAAAGGTAAAAAAATGCAGTGGCGTTTAAGCTCCATTCAACAATACAAACATTTTTTTTAACTTTAATAAAACAACTTTTAGATGAAACTAGGCAAAATGTCACTAGTTTCCGTGTAGTAAAACATTACGCAGCCCCCACAGTGACAGTGGATGTGTACAATTAAAACAAATGTCAGACAACTGGGAGATGCTTACTTCATGGTTTCATGTTGGTGCAGTGCTGCCCTGGCCATGTGTAAAAAGCTAAAGGAGTTAGAAGGAGGCGTAGGTGGGGGCGGCGATGTGAAAAGATCTACTCTATCCATTTACAGGACATAGATAGACATATATATGAATTGGAGGCGCATGGTTTACCTCATAACTTTTGCTAAAATCAAGGAAACACGTCAAAATATAAAGTGTTGTAAAGGAATAATTTTAATTAGTTTCTAAGTACAATGTTTAAGTGTATTACATTACAATAACATTCTAAAAATGACGAGTACGATTACACATTACATTTCAACGTTTTATTGAAATTCACGGTAAAAAACTAGTATTTTTGTAGAGAATCAAATTTACAACTGTATACACATACTACTAATTACATACTATAACTACTTAAAACAATGTGCTTCATCTTTCCATGTCTATAATAACTATATTTTTAGTATTACTCGCATTGGGCTATAGAAAATAAAACATGTTGAAACATTTTCGAAAACTAATGTGAAATTAATTAAGGAGAGATATCATATATTATAAAGAATATAGCATATTAAACGTTTAATAAATATAAATATGTCGCGTCTTATATCTATTTCTACCTTTATCCGGTTTTCCGTGGGAGGTGTATACATTAATATAAATGTCAATATTATTAAAATTATACGGAGTATATCAGTAAGAGTTCTGTCTGCTAATGCTCTTTATTAAAATATGTTGTAATATGTGTACACAAAATAAGTCAATATCTTCATAGATATATATTTAAATACATGTATATATTAAAATTAATATCTACATGCTCAAATTTAAAGAGTGCTCGTCATAATTTTCCATTCCATGGGTTCTTTCCACACATCTCAGTTCACCAAAACCTAAAAATTACATGCAATGTACACGTACACGCGTATATTCAGGTTAAAGATGCACATAATTCTATAAATCATGTCTTGGCAATATATTTAGAATGGACCATGTCACAAATGGAATAAATGTTCTATTTTCAAAACGTTTACCTAATTAAACGATTTCCAATTAATGAAGAGTATAGCGCAAAACAGTTCAAATATATAGCGGAGTCGATTACTGACTAACGAAACGATTTCCTTTCTGTACTATCTGGTTTTAATCCGGGCTTTCATGTTTTTGTTTTCATTATTTTTTTGTATGTTAAATCTGTTTGTCTGTCCTCCATGACTGATTTGGTTAGAACTTTGAATAAAGTTATCCGGCGGATAAACAGGTTATAAAGTAGTCCTATTTTATTCTCGATCTATTTCTTATTGCTCAACACTTATCCAACAGATGAATTTAGAATCGGTCTGTGCCCATATATTTAGTACTACAGTCAGTGTTTCTATACATAAGCCCCGTGATTGTTTGCATGTACTTACTCCCATTCATTATATAGATGAACGCTTGTCACATGTAATTTATGAGTACTATATCATTTCGACGGTCCAATGTTTTGCTGTAAAACTCTTGTTACTTATGTTCTGTTATGTCGTTCTCTGGTTTCAAAAGCTTTGACACCACTTGTAAGACGTTTTTAGTGACGTTTGAGGCGGTAAACTGAACTTTAAGTTCTGGTTCTTGTTCTTGTTTTTGTTTACTGTCGTTATTTTTTTTCACTACTGCATGCCGACATTTGTTGTCCGATAGTTTTGAGTTAGATCTTTTGTTGTAAATTGTTAATTTCGAAAAATGTCGCTTGACAGCTTCCTGTGTTTGCTTGATATCCCGTACTTTCATATTTCTCTCTTTCTGCCATAAATTAATTTGTTTATCGCATGTGTCTTTATAATACTTATTTCGGTGTCTCATTGTCGGTCCTGTCTCCGTCTTCTTTAGGTCTCGCAACATAAATAAATAGTCACCGTTCATATGCGACATTCTTTTACGTGCTCCCGCTGCAGTCAGAATGGAATCTCCGGTTCCTAATATACTCATTCTTCGGATTCAGATATTGTTCTTATTATTACATGTACTCGCGTTTATTACTTTTGATAATTTGTGTACTTGCTAATATTGCTTGTAATCAATTCTCCGGTGTCACTATTGAAAATATAAACCAGTTACTGAGTAATACATCCACCTCGAAGCTAATTGGCTGTGTTAAGTTCCATAAAATGGCCTTCTTATTAATTTCGCTGTTTTAAAACAGTAATTATATCATCTAAATAAGTCATGTTGTATGGCATAAAATCCACTTGTACTAGAATAGACTATTTTAGGTGCTGTCAAGTAATTAAAACTAATTGTTCGTACAAAGATTAAAAATGAAAACCTCTTCGTGTTATATATATTAACTTGATGAAAGAAATATATAAGTATGGCTATGTCAAGATAACACATAAATGCTAGTATTTGTTAAAAGATAATAATTTACTTGTTGAGTTCTTTGTAATGTTAACAGATTTATTGTTGTTGATAAGAAAGTGTTCAATATTAATACTTTTGTTTGTTCTATTTACGTGTAATAAAGGACTGTAAAATATTAATATATATTATTGAACACAGGGTTTCTATACGAACAACTCCCCACATAAAATTTGAACGCCATGCTATTGCTAAATTAATGAAAGTGGCAATAAACTTCATACGAACAAATATATCCATTAAGTGATATGTTCTTTTTTGCGCAACTTTAATAAAACAACTACTAAATGAAACTATACAAAATTACAAAATGTGGCCAATTCCCGTGCACTAAAACATTTCGCCGCTCCACATAAACATTTGGTAGAGAAGTTTAGTCAAATTTACAGCTGTATATATGTAGGACTCTAAAGTACGATGGGTACGCTAAAGTGCGATGGTGTCCCCAAAGTACGATGGCCACGCCAAAGTGCGATGGCGTTTTTATCTTCAAAACGCCAAAGTACGATGGTCACGCCAAAGTGCGATGGCGTTTTTATTGTACTTGCGCCAAAGTGCAATGGTCACACTGAATATTATAAAAAGACATAAAATTAAATAACATATTATTAAAATTAAATAAGATTCCAGAACATTGTTAACACCGCAAAAAAGATCTCCTCAAATAATTCAAAATAGAACTATTTCAAAATAAAGTCTATGAGACAAAATACAAACATGAATTGTATTGAAAACAAAAATGTAATATTTGTCGGTATCTCCGCTATGCCGACCATTCTCGCAGAAAACGTCAAACAACGCAAAAAGATGAATGCACTTTAGCGCCACTGACGTTTAGATATTGTGACGTTAATGTCCAAACGTTGCCGTTCAAAACGATATATCAACATTTCGTTATTATCTATATATATAGAAAATTAATCTATTTACAGAATCGAGAGCAGTGGGACGGGACTATGTATCCCATGGAGTTATTTCCCCCTAAACCATCGGTCTGCACATCCATGAAGAACTTCAATCCGGCAGTGGGAGATTTTGTAGATTTCAAACCCAATTCAGCAATGTCAGCGAGTACCAACGTGTTTCTGTCGGGATATTGGAGAAAAGGCGTTAATATTGACATTCAAAATGGACGATAACAAAGGACGTGTGTTCGCAGTGGAAGACTGTCTCAACAAAAAAATTCACCAATTATCAAAATACATAATTAGACCCAATATTTTGTAAATAAAGTAAACATGAATGTAAATTAATTTTCAATCGTTAAAGTCGAAAGATGCATATTTCTGATGACATGTTTATTTTCGCTTGAACAAAAAGAAACAAGATTGCATCGCAAACACCCCAAAAACGGAAACGACTTGCAATCCGATGCAATCTTTCCCTCCTAGTGTTCCTCTCGATTGTCCTATAGTATCCATGTGCCACGTCCACTATCAGGTTAGCATCAGGGAGCCGCCTCGATGATCAGATTATCATCAGGGAGCCACCTCGACTATCGGGTTAGGGATAGGGTTAGGGTCAGGTTAGCATCAGGGAGCCACCTCTACTATCAGGTTAGGGTTAGCGTTTCAATAGGGTTAGGGGTTAGGGTTAGGGTCAGGTTAGCATCAGGGAGCCACCTCTACTATCAAGTTAGGGTAAGCATTTCAATAGGGTTAGGGGTTAGGGACAGGTTAGCATCTGGGAGCCGCCTCGACTATAGGGTTAGCATCAGGAACCCGTCAATATCTTTTTTATTAGACTCTATATCTTCCAATCCTTAAAATTAATATTAATGCTTAACATGTCCTTATATAGATGACCATCTGACTTTAGTGTGTGTTCCCAAGGTACTTTAGCGTATTGTACAGTGCACCATCGCACTTTAGCGCGACTGAAAGACCATCACACTTTAGCGTCAACGGGCATCGCACATTGGCGTACACCATCGCACTTTGGCGAAAAACCCATCGTATTTTAGCGTCAACCAACGCATTTTAGCGTGACCATCGTACTTTGGAGTCCCATCGCACTTTTGAAACGACTTGTAAATTTAAGGAAATGCCAAAGGGGTGTACCTATAGTTTTATTACTTATAAACTGGCACCAAACTGTATGAAATCTTTAAAGAAAAAAATGTAATCCGATGCAATCTTTCCCTCCTAGTGTTCCTCTCGATTGTCCTATAGTATCCATGTGCCACGTCCACTATCAGGTTAGCATCAGGGAGCCGCCTCGATGATCAGACTATCATCAGGGAGCCACCTCGACTATCGGGTTAGGGATAGGGTTAGGGTCAGGTTAGCATCAGGGAGCCACCTCTACTATCAGGTTAGGGTTAGCGTTTCAATAGGGTTAGGGGTTAGGGTTAGGGTCAGGTTAGCATCAGGGAGCCACCTCTACTATCAAGTTAGGGTAAGCATTTCAATAGGGTTAGGGGTTAGGGACAGGTTAGCATCTGGGAGCCGCCTCGACTATAGGGTTAGCATCAGGAACCCGTCAATATCTTTTTTATTAGACTCTATATCTTCCAATCCTTAAAATTAATATTAATGCTTAACATGTCCTTATATAGATGACCATCTGACTTTAGTGTGTGTTCCCAAGGTACTTTAGCGTATTGTACAGTGCACCATCGCACTTTAGCGCGACTGAAAGACCATCACACTTTAGCGTCAACGGGCATCGCACATTGGCGTACACCATCGCACTTTGGCGAAAAACCCATCGTATTTTAGCGTCAACCAACGCATTTTAGCGTGACCATCGTACTTTGGAGTCCCATCGCACTTTTGAGTCCTACATATATATACAAACAATCATACTACTCATTACATACTAAAACTTCTTTAAACAGCGTTTTCCATCATTGCACTTTTAACTAGTTGGTAGTATTCCATATCTATAATCACTAAATTTTGGGCTATACTAAATAAAAAATTGATAACACATTTTCATTTTTAATTTAATGTTGAAACAAGGAAAAATATCTTATAAAATAGAAGATATCTTATAAAGAATACGACATGTTGTGATCCGTGTACACGAATATGTAAATAACTTCCTAACTATATATTTAACTATTTATTAAGGTTAACGTTTATATGCTCACATTTTATGAGTGCTCCACTTAATTTTTCAGTCTATTTGTTGTTTCTTCTTAAGGGGAATGAATTACAAAATTTAGTTCGTTGGAACCTTAACATTACATCCAATATACAAATCTTCAGATCATCGATACACATACTTTTTATAAATCGTGTCTAGTCAATATAGTTAAAATGTGCGGTATCTCAAACGGACTGGATGTCCTTTTTTCAAAAAGTTAACTGAAAAAAGTGCAATGCCTGAAGAGATTAGCGCCAAAAAATTCAAATATATACATGTATCAATTATTGATTCACTTGCTATTACCGATTCGGAACACATGGTTTCAAAAGAGTAGAGTAAGAAGTTTCTGTTAGTTGCAACACACCCTTTTGTTGTTGACAGTCAATCCGGGACAAGACAAGTTCGGAAAAGGAAGATACTACACAAACTACTTATATAAGAGACAGATATCACATATGTGTATACAAATACACGATTTCGTCAATATACATGGGTATGATATACATAATAACTGAAGTTTGGATCATAATAACTGTCTAAATGCCTTACAAGTAAACCATAGTATCCTGACAAAACATGTTATACAAAAACCTTTTTCTAAAGTATTGTATTCACAGAAACTACCCACTGGATAGCAAGTGCATATGCTATCCAATGTTTGAACAACGATTACATAACCCTTCCATATCTTTCTGGTGGATAGGCAGTTTATCTATAAAATATCAAGTAAATAACTTTAATGCAACTCCGCAAAGATTGATAGATGTTGGTAAATCAAAATAAAATTTGACGTAATTAAGGTCCGCCAAGATTGATGGATGTTAGTAAATGAGTAAATTTCAACGAGTTTTGGACATTTTTAAACGTATGCTTACTGCTGTTTTAATACAAAGCAACTTTTTTTAGCCAATAGCTGTTATCAGCTTTTTTTTTAAATTGACATTGTTGTTAACTGTCATAATGAAAATAAAAATCCTGTTTGCTTTTAATAGATATTTTCTCTGTTATCTGTTAATTCATTTTATTCACCACTTTTTTATGTAATTGAGTCTACTACAAAATCGCATACTAGTTACTATGGAAAAAGTGATTAACTTGATCATTTTCTCGTCGTATCGTCCTCTTATGAGATTCTGCTGTTATCTGCTTTTTCGACTTTTTAAATCACTGTTTACTGTTTTCTTATGTTAATTGCTGTTATCTGTTATCATTATTTTTTTTTAATTTACTGTCAGACTGTTATCTGTTTTGGGCAAAAAAAAATTGTTATTGTTAATTTGAAAATGGGCCTCTCTAGCCCCAACCAAATCAAAATAAAATTTGAAGTAATTAAGGCGGACCTTTTCTATCCATTTTTGGATCTAATTGTAGTTGTTTAATGCATGTCTAATTCTCCCTTGAGTTTAACAGGCACATGTGACGTTTCATGCAATATTATCCAGGTGTTTGAATTTAGAGCACACATATACATCTCGTGTTTATTCTTAAATAGATCAAAGGTAAAAACTTGAATCATGTTACAATGAAATTAATTCTTTTTTTTCTATTTGCAATTTATTCACAATAACAAAATTTAATTAAATATTTTCTGTTTATTCATAAAATTTACTTTAGCATCGCAATACACACAGCATAAAGCTTCAACTTAATGACTCAAAAATAGTAGCAAACTTGTGCTTATAGGCCTGTTCATTGTAAATATCAATAGAAAGTCATCCCCAGTTCTGAATCGTACGGTCAGACACAAAATTTCCTTTAGGACTTTGAGTACCAGGTGGCAGTAAAGCCAAATATACTGGTGTGTCAGCTCCTGCCAAAATAGAACATTTAACTTAGAAATGATTATACGTGTACTGATAATGTCAATCGATTGGCATTGATCTCATCCTTCAATTACTCCAATTTCTTGATTTTAGCAAAATATTAGATTTCTTCAACTTTTGGTGAAACACATTTATCTTAAAAATCGATTCATCAGTCTCAGCTTATTAACCATATAATAAAGATTACTTTCTAATCAATTGCAAATATGCTGAAGACTGCTCAGTTGGTTTCTATTACGATGCAGTTAATAATCTGGTAATATAGAATTTTCATTATCATCAATTTTCAAGTAAAAAATCTAGTCACATTTTTATTTAAATAACTTGACACACAACATGAAAAGAGGATTTATTGGCAATCTGAATTTTTGATTGTTTTTTGAATAGTGTTTTTAACGCCACTTTCAGCAATTTTTCAGCTATTTCATGGCGTCCAGTTTTTATTGGGGGAGGAAGCCGGGGTACCCAGAGAGAACCCCCGACCTGCGGTAGGAAAACTGGCAATCAATTTTCAAGAAAATAATCTAGTCACATTTTTATTTAAAATAACTTGACACACAACATGAAAAGAGGATTTATTGGCAATCTGAATTACTAACACATACTCAATGTTAAAGTATACCTTGTTGGATTGTCTTGTGACCTTTGTATGATGACATATCAGTTGCTACGTATCCTGGGCAACACTAAAATGTAAAAGTTGTCCACGTTTTAAATAATGCTCTTAAAACAGTATCTTAATATTTCATCATAATGCTTTATTTAAAACGATTCATCTTAAAACCCCTCCCCTCTCTTTCTGCAAAGATGTGAAGTGATGTCTATAAACTAGATCTAGAAGTACCAGCAGCATGTTCAAAACGTGAGCCTAACACTAAAATTGCAACTTTGATGTAATATCATTATTTGGTCAATAGGGATTTATGTTAATAAAATGTGTTGTGACCTTGCTTGTTGTTTTCTACTTGAATAACTTTACAATTTGAGAGCTACAATCTGTACATTGCAATTAAAGCTAAATATTTTTGTTTCATGTTAAAAAACGTAACTGTTCAACTTTGTCACAGAATAGAGCAAAAATGTCTTACCAACTCAGTTAAGGAAAAACATATATTTATAATTACCAATATTTTTTGACAGTAAAAACTTGGACAAACATTCTGATAAAACAGCTATCTCATAATAATTTATTCAACTTAAGAAATTGTAATTCAAATAATCTTACAGCATTCACTACAATATCTTCTCTAGCGTCCTCATCAAGCAGCCTCTGTTGGATAAATGACATTACTGTAACTCCTACTTTTGACATTCCATAAGCTGAATTAGAAAAGCCTTTTGCTTCATGGTTGCCAACCTTTGCTGCACTAGAAAAATACACGTACTTCTAAATTGTAATGGAACATTGGGTATGCAAAAGAAAGGACAATGTCATTCAATTTTTTCAATGCTTGTGTGCAAAAATGCAAAGCTGCTTTTATAATTTTTCAAAAGTATTTATAACTGACGGTTATCTTTTAAAACCCATTTTGTATGACATGTTAAATTTTGATGCGGTAACAAGGTCAGCTCTGTACAGAATAAAAAAACTAAATACTAGTACCTTACCACACTGCTAACAAAGCCGCTAAATGAAGTTAAAATAGAACAATCATATCACAAACACATTTAGGCATCAGAAAGAATCAAACAAATGCCAACGGTCTTGAAATCTAATAAGAGACATCAAAGAGTTATTATTGCAAATAGTTCCCATAATGGACTTATTTCTTAAATGAAATTGCACAATTACCGACTGAAATAAAAACTTGATTGATATCCTCCCTAGATGTTTTTGGCAGATTGTACAAACAATGAACAGCCTGATTCCTTATATCCCCATGTTATCAGACACTCAAAACATAAACAAAAACAACAACAAAAAAAACAGCATGAGTGTGCAGTATCCGACCCATAACTGAAGTTACCATTTAATTTAATTTTTTTGACCAACAAATACAGCTACAAAAATATATGGTAAAACAACAAAATGTAGTTTTAAGTTGACAAAGCTAAAAATAATATAGAATTTACGATGTTTGCGAATATAACCTTTGTTGCTCCATTAAAAAAAATGAAAATCTGGAACACCAGCTATAATCAAGTGGATAATTGTGGTCCATATACCTTAATTAGAAACCTTACATTTTACATGTGCAATTAGGTATTAACTGTCATAGATCACAAACATTGTTTAACACATACAAGTGTCCGGTTTTAATATTGGAAAGTCTTGCTTTGACATTGTAGGTCATAAGGCCAACTGTCATCCTACAAACAGCTATAAAATGATAATAAATGCATAATGAAAAAATACTTACTCAATAAACTGTTGAATCAGAGTTTTTAATTGTTCCATTGTTATGTCAGGCTGTTTGAACTTTTCTTTTACCTCTGAACTACATTTGGAAATTGAATTCTGGGATGCCAAACTTGACACATTTACAACTCTACAAAAGCAAAAAAACACTAGTTAAACAGGAACAAGCAAGCATGTATTTTTACTATAATCATGTGGAAGTATCAAAACTTAAGAAAAAATTACTTCATCATTGGAAATTAAAGAATTAGAATAGAAATAGAATATTAGTTAAAATCAAGTTTTGTCTGAATGCAAAAACAAATTTAGTGTCAAATTTAAAAGACTATATGTAAAAACTAATTCTTGTAATGAAAAACAAATTTGTGTTGTTAATGAAAATCAATCAAATGTTTTCCTAATTTCAGAAAATGTAGCCATCCTAATGTTATGAGGGTAGTGTAATTACATGCTACTTTATTTTTTATCACCTACATTTATCTAATCAATTCTAATTACATAATACAAACAGATTATATATGTATTATATTGTTTACATTGTATATTTGAGTTACCTATCTTGCACTAGAAAAGAACTAAAAGAGATAAAATGCTACCATACAATTTGTCAAATATTTAGGTTTTCTACTGAATTATATACAAGTGAATGTAAGGAACATAAAAAAAATGTTCTACTAGTAGCTAGCTGCAAGACACATTGTCTAAAAGGTACAGAGCTGTAACAGTCTCAGTTCACTTGTATACAAGTAGATTCCTTTAATATGTTAATTGTTGACTATTCTTAGGATAAATACTTGAAAAAGGCCATTAAACATATACTTCCAAAATGTGATTGTGATTGACAACTTATCTGAATTTTAAATTCATTTCCCTAATATTTAGTGACAATAGATCAAATAAAATAATTTAGTTTCACTGTACAACACTACTCTTCCCACTAAACGGTCCGAATTATAATTATTATACTAAGAAAATTCAGTCTTGCACGCTGAACACTTATTTTTAACCACAGTTAAGCAAAATTGATATCTGAATTTGAAATATAAATTATGTTGAAAGATTTGTTTATTTCCGGAAATTGCCAATGATATCCTGACGTAGGACAATATGTAGACTCTGTTTTGGAGATTGCAAAGAGAGCCACCTACAGGATTCTTAACAAGCTTCTGTTTCCAATAAGGAATGTGTGGTTTTAAGTTTATTGAATACCTATCAGACGGTTATTGGTTGTCTATTTACATATTCTGCATTTCTACAGACTTTCCTTTGTAGAGAATTGTGTATTCCCACAGGTAAAGTATTGTTTAAAAGAAAGGATACATAACGATGGCATAATATCCTGAGGATATGTTTCCAAACATAATTTTGCAAATATTGAAACTCAAGAGAACAGAAAAGTAATTTCTCAATAAAAATATTTCGTTTTTGAAACCAGATATTTACTTTATACCAACAATAATCACCAGCAGTTCAATAGCCACATGGTAGAGCTTTACAAGCAATTTATAACATAAATAATTATAAAAGCTGAATGTATTTACCTAGCATGTGGCTTTAGAAGAGGAAACAGTGTATTGCATACATTCAATGTACCAAAGAAATTTGTTCCACATGTTACTTCAGCCTGTTCCCCAAATGGTGCAGTAGAGGCAACCTGCAAAAATACTACAATGGGTCAGACTGCTTTTGCAACATGTAAAACAGGAAGTGTTTACCCTTCCGTAGTAACTGCTCATCTGTAGTTCGCATATGGGAGCTACAGGATTACATACATGTGTGTAAAAAAACAAAGTCACATGATCCATATAAACAAATCCATTTCAGATGGTAGCTGAGCTATTCGAAGAAAATATTGTAGACAAGCACAAAAATTAATATAAAAGAAGACAACAATTTTTTTGACATCCATAAATTAAAAGTGTTTATTTTTTAAGTAACTACAAAAATGTCAGACAAACTGTTTCCAATCTGAAACACTGTATTTTAAATTGACAGTTTTGTGACACACCAACACATCAGAGAAAGACGTCACATCACCAATGGAATGCAGAGGCACTATTACGGTGCTCTGAAGTAACGTCATGAGCAATGTGCCATGCTGACATTAAGGCTGCACATATATTCATATTTTCTGCTTGTCTTTTCATACAGGTGTACAATTTTTGACAATGTCTCTTTGCCTGCTGCTTTCCCTATAGTCATATTTTAGACTGCAATCTAGACTTCAAAAGCGTGGCATTATGCCACACAACAGTGTTGTTAAGCTGTAGGTAATTGCACAGATAGTCAGTTTATATGTGTTGCAGTACGTGAGATTGTGGGAAGTGAGAACTGTTGGGAGAGGGAGAAAACTTTTTGTTGTATAGAGTGAGTGTTGTTAGGTATTAGTGTTGTATGGAGTGAGTGTTGTTGGTTGGTATAAGTGTTGTATGGAGTGAGTGTTGTTGGCTGGTATAAGTGTTGTTTGGAGTGAGTGTTGTTAGGTAGAAGTGTTATATATAGTGAGTGTTGTTGGTTGGTATAAGTGTTGTATGGAGTGAGTGTTGTTATGTAGAAGTGTTGTATGGAGTGAGTGTTGTAGGGAGCAACTGTTGTTAGGTAGAAGTGTTGTAGGGAGTGAGTGTTGTTGAGGTGTAATTGTTGTATGGAGTAAGTGTTGTTAGGTCTTAAGTGTTGTAGGGAGTAAGTGTTGTTAGGTATAAGTGTTGTAAGGAGTGAGTGTTGTTAGGTCTTAAGTGTTGTATGGAGTAAGTGTTGTTAGGTATAAGTGTTGTAGGGAGTAAGTGTTGTTAGGTCTTAAGTGTTGTAAGGAGTGAGTGTTGTTAGGTGTAATGTGTTGTATGGAGTGAGTGTTGTTAGGTATAAGTGTTGAAGGGAGTGAGTGTTGTTAGGTCTAAGTGTTGTATGGAGTGAGTGCTGTTAGGTGTTAAGTGTTGTAAGGGGTGAGTGTTGTTAGGTATGTGTTGAAGAAAATAAGTGTTGTTAGGTCTAAGTGTTGTAAGGAGTGAGTGTTGTTAGGTGTAATGTGTTGTATGGAGTGAGTGTTGTTAGGTATAAGTGTTGAAGGGAGTAAGTGTTGTTAGGTCTTAAGTGTTGTAAGGAGTGAGTGTTGTTAGGTGTAATGTGTTGTATGGAGTAAGTGTTGTTAGGTATAAGTGTTGTAGGGAGTAAGTGTTGTTAGGTCTTAAGTGTTGTAAGGAGTGAGTGTTGTTAGGTGTAATGTGTTGTATGGAGTGAGTGTTGTTAGGTATAAGTGTTGAAGGGAGTGAGTGTTGTTAGGTCTAAGTGTTGTATGGAGTGAGTGCTGTTAGGTGTTAAGTGTTGTAAGGGGTGAGTGTTGTTAGGTATGTGTTGAAGAAAATAAGTGTTGTTAGGTCTAAGTGTTGTAAGGAGTGAGTGTTGTTAGGTGTAATGTGTTGTATGGAGTGAGTGTTGTTAGGTATGTGTTGAAGAAAATAAGTGTTGTTAGGTCTAAGTGTTGTATGGAGTGAGTGTTGTTAGGTTGAAAGTGTTGTAAGTAGTGAGTGTTGATAGGTATAAATGTTGTAAGGAGTGAGTGTTGTTAGGTATAAGTGTTGAAGGGAGTGAATGTTGTTAGGTCTAAGTGTTGTATGGAGTTAGTGTTGTTAGGTAGAAGTGTTGTAGGGAGTGAGTGTTGTTAGGTAGAAGTGTTGTAGGGAGTGTTGTTAGGTTGAAGTGTTGTAGGGAGTGAGTGTTGTTAGGTATAAGTGTTGTAGGGAGTGAGTGTTGTTAGGTATAAGTTTTGTAGGGAGTGAGTGTTGTTAGGTATAAATGTTGTAAGGAGTGAGTGTTGTTAGGTATAAGTGTTGAAGGGAGTGAATGTTGTTAGGTCTAAGTGTTGTATGGAGTGAGTGTTGTTAGGTAGAAGTGTTGTAGGGAGTGAGTGTTGTTAGGTAGAAGTGTTGTAGGGAGTGTTGTTAGGTTGAAGTGTTGTAGGGAGTGAGTGTTGTTAGGTATAAGTGTTGTAGGGAGTGAGTGTTGTTAGGTATAAGTGTTGTATGGAGTGAGTGTTGTTAGGTGTAAGTGTTGTAGGGAGTGAGTGTTGTTAGGTGTAAGTGTTGTATGGAGTGAGTGTTGTTAGGTAGAAGTGTTGTAGGGAGTGTTGTTAGGTTGAAGTGTCGTAGGGAGTGAGTGTTGTTAGGTAGAAGTGTTGTATGGAGTGAGTGTTGTTAGGTAGAAGTGTTGTAGGGAGTGTTGTTAGGTAGAAGTGTTGTAGGGAGTGTTGTTAGGTTGAAGTGTTGTAGGGAGAGAGTGTTGTTAGGTCTAAGTGTTGTAGGGAGTGAGTGTTGTTAGGTTGAAGTGTTGTAGGGAGTAAGTGTTGTTAGGTATAAGTGTTGTAGGGATTGAGTGTTGTTAGGTATAAGTGTTGTATGGAGTAAGTGTTGTTAGGTAGAAGTGTTGTAAGGAGTGAGTGTTGTTAGGTGTTAAGTGTTTTTGGGAGTGAGTGTAGGAAAACTGGCAATCATTGTCAATTAAGATTGGAGTTGAGTGCACCCTGCCCGCAGTGAGACTCGAACCAGCAACCTCAGTGTTGACAGACCACCTTATCAATAGAAGACGAACTATCTTAACCACCGATGCCCCGAGTACTGTTAGGTATAAGTGTTGTATGGAGTGAGTGTTGTTAGGTAGAAGTGTTGTAGGCAGTGGGTGTTGTTAGTCGTAAGTGTTGTATAGAGTGTGTGTTGTTAGGTGTAAGTGTTGTAGGGAGTGAGTGTTGTTAGGTAGAAGTGTTGTATGGAGTGAGTGTTGTTAGGTGTAAGTGTTGTATGGAGTGAGTGTTGTTAGGTGTAAGTGTTGTATGGAGTGAGTGTTGTTAGGTGTAAGTGTTGTATGGAGTGACTGTTGTTAGGTATAAGTGTTGAAGGGAGTGAGTGTTGTTAGGTGTAAGTGTTGTAGGGAGTGAGTGTTGTTAGGTAGAAGTGTTGTATGGAGTGAGTGTTGTTAGGTGTAAGTGTTGTAGACAGCGAGTGTTGTTAGGTATAAGTGTTGTAGGGAGTGAGTGTTGTTAGGTGTAAGTGTTGTAGGGAGTGAGTGTTGCTAGGTGTAAGTGTTGTATGGAGTGAGTGTTGTTAGGTGTAAGTGTTGTATGGAGTGAGTGTTGTTAGGTATAAGTGTTGTAGGGCGTGAGTGTTGTTAGGTGTAAGTGTTGTAGGGAGTGAGTGTTGTTAGGTGTAAGTGTTGTATGGAGTGAGTGTTGTTAGGTATAAGTGTTGTAGAGAGCGATTGTTGTAAGGTGTAAGTGTTGTATGGAGTGAGTGTTGTTAGGTATAAGTGTTGTATGGAGTGACTGTTGTTAGGTATAAGTGTTGTATGGAGTGAGTGTTGTTAGGTATAAGTGTTGTAGAGAGCAAGTGTTGTAAGGTGTAAGTGTTGTAGGGAGTGAGTGTTGTAGAGACCGAGTGTTGTATGGAGTGACTGTTGTTAGGTGTAAGTGTTGTAGGGAGTGAGTGTTGTTAGGTATAAGTGTTGTAGGGAGTGAGTGTTGTTAGGTGTAAGTGTTGTATGGAGTGACTGTTGTTAGGTATAAGTGTTGAAGGGAGTGAGTGTTGTTAGGTGTAAGTGTTGTATAGAGTGACTGTTGTTAGGTATAAGTGTTGTAGGGAGTGAGTGTTGTTAGGTATAAGTGTTGTAGGGAGTGAGTGTTGTTCGGTGTAAGTGTTGTATGGAGTGACTGTTGTTAGGTATAAGTGTTGTAGGGAGTGAGTGTTGTTAGGTGTAAGTGTTGTATGGAGTGACTGTTGTTAGGTGTAAGTGTTGTAGGGAGTGAGTGTTGTTAGGTATAAGTGTTGTAGAGACCGAGTGTTGTATGGAGTGACTGTTGTTAGGTGTAAGTGTTGAAGGGAGTGAGTGTTGTTAGGTATAAGTGTTGTAGGGAGTGAGTGTTGTTAGGTGTAAGTGTTGTAGGGAGTGAGTGTTGTTAGGTGTAAGTGTTGTATGGAGTGACTGTTGTTAGGTGTAAGTGTTGTAGGGAGTGACTGTTGTTAGGTGTAAGTGTTGTAGGGAGTGAGTGTTGTTAGGTAGAAGTGTTGTAGAGACCGAGTGTTGAAAGGAGTGAGTGTTGTTAGGTATAAGTGTTGAAGGGAGTGAGTGTTGTTAGGTATAAGTGTTGAAGGGAGAGAGTGTTGTTAGGTATGAGTGTTGTAGGGAGTGAGTGTTGTTAGGTTGAAGTGTTGTAGGGAGTGAGTGTTGTTAGGTTGAAGTGTTGTAGGGAGTAACTGTTGTTAGGTATAAGTGTTGTATGGAGTGAGTGTTGTTAGGTGTAAGTGTTGTAGGGAGTGAGTGTTGTTAGGTGTAAGTGTTGTATGGAGTGACTGTTGTTAGGTATAAGTGTTGTAGGGAGTGAGTGTTGTTAGGTGTAAGTGTTGTATGGAGTGACTGTTGTTAGGTGTAAGTGTTGTAGGGAGTGAGTGTTGTTAGGTATAAGTGTTGTAGAGACCGAGTGTTGTATGCAGTGACTGTTGTTAGGTGTAAGTGTTGAAGGGAGTGAGTGTTGTTAGGTATAAGTGTTGAAGGGAGTGAGTGTTGTTAGGTATAAGTGTTGTATGGAGTGAGTGTTGTTATGTATGAATGTTGTAGGGAGTGAGTGTTATTAGGAAACATAAGTGTTGTAGGAAGTGAGTGTTGTGGGTATGCAGGTCTTTTAGTAAATGATATGTGGTGGAGTGAGAGTTGTGGGGGTGAGATTTGCAAGAAGTGGAATTTTAGGAGAGGTAGATTTGTGGATAGCGAATTCTTTGTTGTGGGATTGAATGTTTTTGTCGCACTTTCAGCAACTTTTTAGCTATATCATGGAACCAAGTTTTTATTAGGAGGGGGGAAGCCAGAGTACCAGAGAAAACCCCCAATCTGCATTAGGAAAACCTTGTAAATTAAGATTGGTGTTGAATATACCTTGCCTGCAGTGAGACTTAAACCAACAACCTCAGTATTGATAGACCACATGATAGATTGAATGTTGTGGTGAGTAAAAGTTTGGAGAGTTGGTTCATTCTATAGTCACAAGCTAAATTTATTATGGATGTTTGTGTATCAAGTGCTCTATATTTCTTCTAAGATGAAGTTAATAATAAGTTTCCATGCTACATTGTATAAATGGTTGATTTCTGGTTGAGATGATCAAGTGCAGATAAGCTAGTGCACACTCATCTGTACTTATGTCATCCAATCAAAATGCCTGAAATTGTTGGTTATATAAACAATGTCTTTGTTTAATGTTATTGTTTAGGGTATTCTGATTGGATGTTGGATATTAAACAATAGAGTATCTATAGGATATCATGATGGAGAGTTGTTGGTTTACTGAAGAAATAGGTACTTACGTGACCTTTTGGGAAAACCAGTGTGGTCTGCCATTTGTATTCTTTCACACTACAGTTAAGGAAGCAGGAGGTTTGGCTTGCCATAAAACTTGGATTACCATTTCTTTTGAAATATCTTTTCCATGTCAAGACCATTGTGATTGCTATATTTTTGGTTGTTGGTTCTCAAGTTTGCCAGTTTCTTCGAATTTGATTTGTGAATTGTCTTTTTAGACAGTTTTGTTGGTGTTCTGTTTTTTGTTATTACTAGTGCCTTCATTTGTAATAGTCTTTTTGCTCCTTTCACTAGCTCCACTTTTGAAAAGACATAACATTTCTATCACTAATGGAAGATCACTCGATCTTTTCCAAAAAAACATTGATGTTTTCAACAAACATACATTTTGACTCTGTTTCTAATTTCTAGCAAGAAATATTGTAGGTATACCCCTGACTAAGGGATGAATCAAAGCAAATATATCATTTTAAGCATGATGAAATACATAAACAACATTACCTTGTAAGCAATGCCTGCATTGTTAACCAAGACATCAATCCCACCATAATTAGTCTTGACAAAGTCCCTCAATCTATTAATAGAACTCTGGTCATCAATATCAAGCTGATGATACTTTGGAGACAGTCCCTCTTTCTGTAACTCGGCTACAGCTGCTTTACATCTTTCTTCACTTCTTCCTGTATTAAGATCAATAAACATGTGTTGAATAACAGCAATACTGTAAAGCCACATACAGTTATGGACTCACATCCCATTTTTCATTTTAATCTTTTTATCATTTTAGTTTTATTGTTTCTTATTCCTAGCAATATAATAGAAAATAGGAAAAAATAAAAAATAAAATTCTCACACAAAGCCCATGACTGTTGGTTTAAAAGCAACATATTAAATAAATGTGTCTGTAATTGTTTAAAGCAATTTTTAGTGGGACCACGTTGTCGGCCAAGTGGTTAAGGTAGGGGTTCATCTAATATTGACCACATGGTGTGTGAACACAGAGGTTGAAGGTTCAAGTATTTATGTGGCAGGGTGTGCTGGACTCCAAATTGAAAAAAATTGCCATGTAGGAGGTTTTCTCTGGGTACTCAGTCTTCATCCTCCAATTTAAATTGGACACCGGGATATATCTGCAAAATTGCTGAAAGTGTCGTTGAACACAAACAAACAAAAAATTTTTTAGTTTGCTTAAATTTTCAATAAAATTATGCTCATATTGGAATTTCAATGCAAGAATAAAAAGGTTTTTAGTACATTTTTTACCTATCTCTGTATGATGTATGCAACATTTAAGTATCTCTACCAAGAATGATAAATGTATATAAATTATCAAGTATCTCGTAACTAAATCCCAACTGTAAAATAAGGCTTACAAATTTTTCATTTCTTTCACATTCATTTTGTGCTTCCTGTTTAATTGGCTTAATGTTTTGATTGTTAAGCATATTATAATTAGTTCCACTAACAGAATCTCCAGAAGAATAAAGTGGAAAAATCATAAAAATAAATTGCACAAGACAAGTTTACAGGTTTACTAAAAATGGTTCGGTTATTCCGAATATAACAACAGCATATTTTTACTATTTACAAACTGACCAGTAAGATATACATGTCCATCAAACTGTTTACACAAAGCCTGTACTATAGCATATCCTATTCCCTTATTGGCTCCAGTCACCTTATAAAAGAAATATGAAAATTCACATTAATTATTTGAACCATTTTAAATCAGAGACTTTTTGACAGTTCATAAAAATAAAGCAAAGCAATTAATCCTAAAAAAAAACACTATTCAATATTTGTATTAACATACATGTGCATGTAGCTAATTACAATGTTTGAATATTTACACAATCAACAAGAATAAGTTGCATACCAATGTTAAGTCAGCTGATAAAAAGTAAGTATATTTAGCTGGACTTTACACCATGAGGCCAAAAACAATCTCGTTATACTTTTCAAATTGACCCACTAAATTCTGTGATAATCAAGATTATCAGAGTTGTTCCATTTGATTTGATTTTTTTGCATTTCACCATCTTTTACCACTAAACAAATATTTTAAAGTCAATCTGACCTACTGTAATCTTAGATTATAATTCAGGAAATAGCAAACAAGTCCCTAAGGATGGCCTTGTTAGGTTTGTATACATTTATATGATGTTAGTTTATTATTATTAACTCGTTTTTAGGGTGGAAAACTGGTGGTCTGTCCACTGTGGATAAATGAAAAACTGGTGGCTGTCCCCTGTGGGGCTGGGTGTGTGAAAACTAGTGGTCTGCACACTGTGGATGGGTGAAAAAAAACTCCACACATGCTGTCGTGTATTTTCTGGCAGTGCACTCTATCCGCTATTATTGGGATATGTTATATACAGCACCTGTGAATAATATTTATCGTTACTTTTAAACATTGCTATTATTTAATAATAGACATCAAATAAATTTATTTTTTCTATACAATTTATCATCATGCCAGGAGCCCAGTGCATGTAAGTGTAATGTTAGAGCATGAAATCACATATTGTTACCACTGGGTTTCATACAAGGGATCTTTGGATTACCAGCCAGCTTGCTAACCAAGTGAGCTAAAGGAAGTACTCTGAAAGCTCAGAGAATTTGGAATGGCTATATTTCTACTATTTGCTAGAATGCAAATATGCTACCTCTTACAGCTCGTTCCTTCTTACACAGATTCATCAAATCCATGATGATTTTTTTTCACACTAAGCCCATTCTTCTTTACTTGTGTTTTTTTTTTAAATATGCACCAGTGTAATGGTATAGCACAAACAAATGTCAGTATCATCACCAGGGATCGAACCCTTAAACAATGTAATAAATGCACCACAGCTAACATAGGTACAATAATTAAACCACCTCCCATTTGCTGTTATTTGGACAGAGCTACAAAGAGGTCCCATTTCTTGCAATGGAGCAGCTGGTATGAATTAATAATCTTATGCACTCTATTTGCTAGTAAACTTTTTCCCTAGTTTACTACATACTGTTTTATGTTTCTGACATTTTAATGTTATTCATACAACACTGCAATTCAAATTTTATCAACAACGAAACAGTTAACACTAATCAATAAGGTGTTACTTATGTATATTTATATCATTTAAACGGTGGAAACATAAAAAGTATGTAGCAAACCAAGGAAGCAGTTTAAAAGTTAACAATGCATAAACTTCACCTTCCATTCAAAAGTGGAACTCTTAGTACAATGTATGATAAAAAAAGGAGCTACATAACTGTAGCTAAGCTAACCAAGTGAGCAAGAAGTTATCTATTACATGCAGCTCAGTTGATTTTTGACTCGCTATAAATCTTCCACCTGCTAAAACACAAATAGAAATCCTGTTGCATAAGGAATACTAGATAACAGGTATCATGAGTGTGGCACCCCCTTAATGTCTGATGTCTTCGATAAAGATTAGTTTTCTTTTATAAAATTGTACATCAGCTAGTAGCAGTAGCAACATCAAACATACTTATACCATCAGACAGTAGAACACGACACAGCAACCCCTATTCCTACAATTGCAAACATTTTCCAGCCATCAATAACTATTATAAATATTCATTTTTCTCACATACAATTACACAGTGGAACTAACTGCCACAAAACTTTACTTCATCAACTTAAGTTGAGGGATTTAACAGCATCGTCACTGAACCAGATCTTTTTCCCATTTTCTACCAAAAGCTATCAAATGTATAAAGCTTTAAATTTTATATACATGTAGTATATCATTTCTTATATTGTTCTATTTGACCTTCATTTAATTGCATGAAATTTGTCAGTCATCATCTAAATATTCAAAACTTTAGATGCTCGGCATATGATCTTTAGTAGTGAGGGAACACTGGAAACAGAAAGAAGATGCTGCAAGACTCAACCTGTACATGCTGTTTCCATTTGGAAGCTGATGTAATATACAAACAAATTTAGTACATATTTATTTAAATAATATCGAATTAAGTTAAAAATGAAATAATGATTTCAGTGACATCTTCTGTCTACGTTAGAATTTGTCACTTCCTGTCCCTGGTTAGTTTTATACCACTGTATGCCAGCTTATCTTGTTTTATAGTTATTTGTAAAACTGGGACTTTAACATAAGCCTTTGTCAATTTGATTAGCAAAAGAAAAAACATAATAGCGAGCATATTGATTTTTTTTCGTCCGGAAGTTGATATCGTAAAAAAACTGGAACAAAGTGAATGAAAAAAAGTACTAAAAATAATTTTAACATGTTTAAGAAGGACTTCAAAAAAAAGTTAAAATAAAAAATTGATATATTTAAAATTAACAACAAACATTTCATATTATTTTTTTGCAATCTCTAAATCGATCTTTAAAAACTGACAATCAAATTACATTTCATGTGACGTCACAGTTACAAAAGAAAAGACCTCACGTGACGTCACGTGACCACCGGAATTTAGAGGCACTTTTAGGGTGATAGGAAGTAACGTCAATTATGAAATGCACATTATATATTGATAACAAAGGACTATATTGTCTGTGCTCGCATTTTGGCAATGCCTACTCCATATTATTTACTAACAATAGCAATCCGTTTAGTCATTTCGATCAATCTATTTCTTATTCAGTTGCTTATTTAACTGTAGTAGTCGGTAACTGTAACTTTAAGAGCTTTCTTCAAAATTGATTGTTCCGAAAATTGACCCCAAATTAACAACAAAAAAAAATGTAGTCGGAAAAACGTTGAAATTAATTCCGTAAAATGAATCTCGCAGTGTAGATATCTTAATATGGTTACTGACTGAGGGAAACAAGCATGAGAGGGTGTAAGGCTAATCGGTGTCTTTTCTGGAAGAATAGGAAATCGTTTTAGCATACTGTTACATATCATTTCGACAGCAAATAGTACATGTTCCAACGAACCTGGGTGCCGTTTCATAAAGCGATCGCTAATTAACGTGCTCGTTATCCCATGCAATTTAAATGGGATAACGTGCACGTTAAGCTAACGATCGCTTTATGAAACGGCACCCTGGTGTTATATCGTTTACAAAAAATCGAGTTGCAGTCCATTTGTTTTATAAGATCGCTGACCAAATGAAGGAGATATTTTTGAGTCCATGTATTATTGAAACACCGACCACCTAAATGTTATATATTATTCCTAAAATGTTGATAATTGTTACATGGACCAAATAAACAGCTACAAAATATCTTATGTTAACAGTTTATTTATTTATTACACGGAACACTGAGAACTCAGTATTGATTAACCGGAAAAACTATAGCCACATCCTGTTACATCTCACTACAAGCAGACATACGTTGGGCTTTCGTTTATATTGTCAAGAAGAATTTATAAGACACATGTTTATTTTATCTTCAAAATTAGTGATTTTTAATAGCTTAACCAGATAATTATTAGATTTATATATTTTATATTTAAGGTTCTTACAACCACAATCAGGATGAATTAAAAGCTGAGGTTTTAATGTGGAAACATAGAACTAAAAGCATTGTTTTGAATGAAAAATTTTAATACATATTTGATTGATTGATTGTCGTTTTACGTCCAGCAAGCAATAATTCAGCTATATTCAGGCCGTGAAAATTAGAACTTTATTTAATTTAAATATTTAAAGATTATCCATCCTGTCTCGTTCAATAATATGAGCATATATACAGATAAAAAGAAACCTAAAACAATAACAAATATTCAATATTACAATTTAAAATTCAATTAAATTTTTCTGTATAAATCAAAATACATATTTGATGGGGGCTTCTTGTTATATGAATATTCTGATCAAGCTAAAAGTACGGCCATATAAAATACATTTTATGGAAAATTTTCGTTTTAACAAGGATTTTTAGAAACTAATGTTTCTAATAAGATTTTTTTTTAATTTGTGTGTCAGCTTACTGTGATTACGGTTCGATAACTACGATTTTCAAAAAAATTAGTTCAAAGTGTCGAACGTAACTTCTTGTAGATAATAAGAATTTTCCCGAAACACCGTGTGTCATACGTGTGTAAATACTAAAAAAATGCTGGAGTAACATAATTTTTATGACGTTATTTGTTTTACATAAAAATAATTCTACGTTTATGACAAAACAGTTTTACAGAAGAAAACGCCCAAGTCACATTCGATTTTAAAAAAAAAAAACTTATGTTAAGTAGAGGTAGCATGGGTACATTATCAGGATCCTGTCATACATATGATGACGGATACCCCCTGATACTTAATGGTCTCTACCGTCTGTCGTGACCTCACACGAGTAAAACCACGAATATCTTTTCTAATGATACAATATAGGATCACACTTCCGGAATGCTTGATTTGATCCTTATTTTTTCTATGGGAAGTAATCGAGTTAATTATTTGTTTGTTGTATGTTTTGCACTTTTGGCTGCTTCTTATTTTTATGTTAGCCCTCGTGGGCAAATCAAAGGGACGGATCAAGGAATTTAAACGGCGTAAAATCTAAAGTGGAGGGGTCATGAAGCAACCATGGCCCACAAAAGCTCTGCGGAAAATCGTAAAATAATTCCCAGCTTATCTTGAATTGCTTACCAAAGAAATGTAAAAAATAAAATAAAATAAAATAAAATATCATAAGTTAGAATGAAAGACTGAAATATCAGATTTGACGTGTGGTTCCTTTCGGCGTTTCCTTTATTATAACAAAACCCCCACAATTCGGGGATTTGTGAACAAAAATTACTTACATTTTCTTACATTTTTATGTGAATTTTCAATTATGTATCTTTACGCTTTGTATTTACATATACTGTATATTTATGTCACATTTCAAGATGACTACGGACTATTGCAATGAATGTAATTGACTTTTTTGCTAGGATTTTGGAATTTTAGTTTTCATCGTCTAATAAGGTCATCTGACGAATTTCTTAATTTAAAAAGTTATAAAATCACGGCCAAAAAAATATAATTAATAGCGACATTTGTGTCCAATTAACAATCGTCACAAGTAGGTGTAAAGTCCTTGAACCCGTCTGACTTGTAAGAATCATGTCATAATAACATAAAAGACCCTTGTTCTGTAAATGAGTGATAGCAAACTATACTTAACGATTATTTGGTGCTTATAAAATATTTATTCTGCAACTGCCGCTTCAACTATACAAATACGACCCTACGAATAATGTAAAAAATTACGTCAGCTTCTGGTACCTTTGTCCATACTTTTAACGATATTTAGTATTCTGTTCTGCATGGTTTACGGTTTGTTGTCGGATATTCAATTTAATATTTATTGGAAAGAGCACAATAGAGGCGGCATCCAAGAAACAGACATATGTTAAAATTGACATTATACATGTATAATAAAGCATAAGATTATGAGGAGACTGTAAATAAACCTTGGAATGAGTATAGTAGTTCTGTTATTATAGTGATATATTCTAGGATTAATAGTATTTAGTGATAAATAAGATAAACATATATTAGACAGTGGGGTGGTCCTTTTGTTCAAAGGCTTCCTTTATAAAATGACAAAGACTTTTTAATATATTTAGGGATTTAGGATTCAATATATCTGAGATTAATTCATCTGAAATACTAAAATTGTCCGTGAAAGAGTTAAACCAGGTATGGTTTTGTCTCAAAGTTTTATATTGGGGCATAGTATTAAGAAGTGTTTCATCCTCCACTTGGTTTTTACAAAAATTGCAATATCTTTCTTTTGGTGGAGTTTTGGGTTTTGAATATCTGCCAGTTTCAATAGCTAAAGAATGGGCGCTTATTCTTAATTTTGTTAATTTGTTTCCTATTTCTATTGGGACACTAAAGTTCAGATAATTTTGCAATTTAAATTCTGTAAAGTTTTTACTGTAAAGTAACATTTTTCCTGAAGATTCATTTTTTATATTAGAAAATTCAGTTAATATTTTGGATTTAAAAAAATTCTTGTATTTTAGATTTAAATACTAGTTATGAGACATCCTTAAACTCAATTTTTATATGTTTACAAATTTTAGTCAGGCATTGTGACCAAGAATTTTCTTTATCTGTAAAGGATTTATCCACTTCAAAAGCTGCTTTAAGTAAACTCAAAGGACCACCAGACTGTCTTTCTTCATTACATAGTCTTATATAATAACCATGCATTAAATAACATTTGGTATACAATGGAAACATGCCCAGTTCACATCTAACTGCTGTGTTGGAAGACTTACCATGAACCCCTTAGTATGTTTTTCAGAATCATATTTTGTGTTTTTTTCAAAATAAGTCTTTTCAAGAAATTCAAAATTGTTTTTAAAATCAGAGATCCATACTTCTGAACCATAGGTTAATATTGGAGCTATCATAGAGTTAAACAATTTCAGCCAGGAATTAACTGACAAGTTATTACTAGAGGGTAGTTTAGATTTGAGAGCGAAATATGCCTTTCTTGCTTTATCAGAGAGACTTGATACTGATTTTTAAACTTTCCATTAAAACAAAATAAAACTCTAAGATATTTATAGAAGTCATCTATTTCAACTGAGTTAGGTCCATAGTAAATATGTAAAGTATTGTTGTCTGTTTTTCTTTTAGAGAAGATCATAACTTTTGTTTTATTAAGATTTACAGTAAGCATCCAATCACAACAGTACTGTTGAATAGTCTATACAGTGCTGGAGACCAGTAGGAGTTTCAGATATCAAGAGAAGATCATCAGCATATAACAAATGATTAAAATATATATCATCTTTTTTTATTGGATCAGTTGAATCGTTTTTGAAATATTTACCAATATCATCAATAAATATATTAAACATGCAGTGTAGGGCTCAAGCTATCCCTTGGTTTGCCAAAAAACGTTCACTATACTTATAAGAACTTTTGCAGCTGTACATAGTATTCGAGTAAAGATCATAATTTATGTTGTACACTTTTCCAGTTATACCTTTTGATTTCAGTTTGAAGAAAAGAGCTGATCTCCAAACACTGTCAAACGCTTTCTTAAAATCAATGAAGCAAGCAGATACTTTCTTTTTACACTTTAGAATATACTTGTTAATAATAGTCCTTAATATAAAGATGTGATCAACAGTTCTATAATTTTTCCTGAAACCCCCCTGATTTATACTTAATAAGTTATTATCTTCCAGATATTCACAAATTCTTTTTTGTAGAAGAGAAGTAAACAATTTACCAAGACAACTAGAATATAATTAAGATATTTGTTTATGACGTCAGGCTATCACTCGAATACGCGCCGAAAATTTCTAGTAAAAAATCGGCTAAAAGTGCACTTTTTTCATGCTTTCCATTAGTATTAAATGTTATTTCTGGTTGCAGAATAAAAACAATATTCGTACATTGTCAGAAAATATAAAGTTTATTTGTACTCGCCGCAAAACAGGTAAGAAATGCTCGGCAGAGCCTCGCATTTCTATCTGTTTCTAAGACTAATAAGGCTCGTACAAATAAACGGTATATTTTCTGACAATGTTCTAATACTGTATATATATATTCTACTACTGTGTTCTTTTAGTTTATCATAAAGTTTACATTGCAAGATTTATCAATAATATCATGCCATGCAAACATTTTATTTAGTTATAATGAAATGGATGAGAGCACATTTGGAATAATTGGAATCTATTAACTTAATCTGGTTTGATTGTTTGAATGGTGTTTAACGCCACTTTCATAAATATTACAGTAATATCACGGCGTTCAGTTTTTTTGGAAGAAGAAGCCGGAGTACCCGGAGAAAACCTGACAAACCTTGTCAATTAAGATTGGAGTTGAGTACAACCTGTTCGCATGAGACTCGAACTCACAACCTCAGTGCTGACAGGCACGTTATCAATAGTAGGCTAACTACCTTAACCACTCTGCCTCCGAGGCCTCAGCTTAATTTGGGATGTATATTCTATAGCACATTCCTATTTGGAATGCGATAGTCAATAGGAACTTACTAGTTTATGCTGAGTTCATGTTTCTTGCAGGAAAATTAATTAAAATGGTATAGTTTTGTAAGCTGTTATCAAAATTCAGAAATTGCAAATTTGAATTTGTGTCGTAAGACAAAGTAATAACAAATGAAATACTCTTTATAAATAATATAAACATATATTAAACGAAAGAAAAGATCGACAGACACTTATTTCTTAATTGAAGAATTGAATGCATTCTTTTGAAGTTTCATTGACCGAAGCACATTTTCAAATTCGGATTCAAATCGTGCAAAGTGTATTTTTGTTGATTTTAATTACTCCGCGTTGTTTTTCTTTTACTGTGAACGTCGGCAAGGAAGCGCGTGCTCTTCATGGCAACCGTTTCATTGAGAAATGCAAAAAAAAAAAATTCGACGTCATCTGTAACTGTTTGAACCAATAGAAATCTAGGATATCGATGAAAGACAAAGACATACGTAGTGTAAATATATCTGCAAATTCCTTATGTTTGTACAGTAGACATAGAAAAAGAAATATCACACTAATGTGTTGAACAAAAATAATCACAATAAAAATACTAAGTTGTTTCGATTGACATATTTTTGCCAGCTTGCACACACTTCGAAACCAAGAGAATGCTTAAAGTCTGAAAGTCTTGGTGAGTTGACAGCTTCTGCAATCATCCCCAGTTTTGGATTGTACGATCAGAGACGAAGTTCCCTTTAGGACTCTTTGTACCAGGAGGCAGTAAAGCCAAATATACTGGCGTGTCAGCAGCTGTAAAGGAAATAACATATAAAAATCAAAAATACAACTGTAAAGGAAATAACATATAAAAATCAAAAATACAACGAAAGTTCCAGGCAATAAATTTTGCTACGCCTGACGCGCGTTTCGTCTATTCAAGACTCACCAGAGGCGCTATATCAAAAAAAAAATTGAAAAGGCAAAACACTATATGATCATGAAGAGCATAGAACAACAAAACCAAAATATACCGAACCGGAAACCAAATAATTACTAAGATCCACCTATACCTGGGGTAAAGTAAGTTTTACCGCTATGTCATCGATCTTATAAACTTGATAAAATTCATGTCCGTTGTTATTGATAGCGTACTCTGTTGACCAAAAATGTACAATTGTGACTAGCTGCCATCACTTAGCGCGTAGCATCAAGAAAGAAAATAAAACACTGCTAGAAGCTAGACTCGGAATCAGAATATGTTTTGAGTTTAGTGACTCTAACTTCGTGCAGTTACGTCACTGTCTCAGAACTATACAAATCAGACACAGCGTAGTGATGTAGAACAAAACTGACGCGAGTCTCGCTATGATAAACGAGTTTGCTGACTTAAGGGTAACCAACCCACT
This sequence comes from Limnoperna fortunei, assembly GCA_944474755.1. Lineage (NCBI taxonomy): Eukaryota > Metazoa > Mollusca > Bivalvia > Mytilida > Modiolidae > Limnoperna > Limnoperna fortunei. Next base: position 64,757,977 of record OX104115.1, read on the forward strand.
AAATGATGTACGTTTTGAATATGGAACATAAAGAACTGACTTTATACTACTCAGGTCTGTAATTGTCCTTTTCCTGTCACAGAATATGTTTTAAATACCAAATGTTGGTTTCGATATTGTTTTCTGTTGAGACTTTTTCAAGTCATTTCTAGATTTGTAAAACACTTATTCATGTATAATGCCACCGATGTACTGTTGTGTAGTTACTGTATGATTTAAACGTCGCTATTATTTGTCATGAAACACTGACTTTGTCCTGGCACAGACCAGCGTAGGGAAATAGTATAGTGTTGAAAGACAATCAATTAATAAAAGTTTAAGTGAAGTATAATAAAATAAAATATTACCTTCTTGCACTGTTTTTTTACCCTTATGTGACGTCATATCAGTATCTGTATAACCTGGACAACACTAAAAAATAAAGTCAAGTGTAATTTATATTCAAATATTGACACATAAGACGAAAATAAGCAACCAATCGGAATCAATCGTCTGACACTGAACAGTACGTGTCTATTTAGGAAAATTAGCAAGTTACTCAAAACTAGAAAATACGAAAGCCTAGTTAGCTCATACAAAAACAAACCGGTAATTAAAAGATAATACGAGATAACTTTTTGTTTTTATAAAAAAATATAACTATCTCATGATAAGGAGATAACTTTCTCGTCATAACTTAATGTATTTGTAAGCTATTTTTATAATGCTATAAGGTAAGAGAAGCATTAATGTATTTTTTATTGATGTTACTACAGATCATATACTCAGTATAAGTTTACTACATGTAGTTTTACATTTAGCAAAAGTTAACTGTCAATAACTTGACACTCTGGGCTAATAACATAGCTTCTATCGGACGTCTCTCGTGTAAATATCTGGTAACAGTGTCTCGATTTATCGTTATTGACATGGATAAAACAGATAAACAGCTGATTAATGTAGAAAGTTTATTTGTTCACTGTTCAACTTCTTTTACTAACTTATTATAGTATTAAGACGATTGTTATAGTATTAATAAATAGTTTTTTTTAAATTTTATAATGGACTATTTGTATATCCAAGGTCTTTAATAACTTCCCTGACGGTTATATCTTGGCCGTTATTACAGACCGAGGATATATAGCTAGTTCATTATGAAAAAATTCTTTATACATTTATTAACCGCTTTTAGAAGGGGAAAATAAAACAAAATGTGAAAACTTCAGCTCATTTACTTAGTATTATTTATTTTTTTACTCTGTTTTTCACTTTTGTAGGTTTTTAAATCATAACATATAAAATATAAAACTAGGAATACTACAAGGTTGAAAATTTAATTGGCGAAATCTGTAACAGACCGAGCAACGCAAAGACTGGCAAATCCATAATAGACCGTGTATAGCCATAACGAATTGATTCTTAATGGACCAGCTGTATTACATATAATATGATGATATTAATCAACATGTTCAGTGAATATAAATACAAACTGGTTAATTATAGATTTTCCTTAATTTTATACCTAAAAACCCCATTTTAGGAAGTATATTTTTAAAGAAATACATGAATTTTAAAAATAATAAGTTTTTGGCCAAGACTTATACCTTAAAAAGCTACAAAAACTCGCGAATAGTGATTGATAGATAGTTATCTCGCGATAGTAACGCGTTATTACGTTATTACGAGATAGAAAAGTATTGTTCTATAATTTTTTTTTTGTTAAAACAAAAGATATCTCGTAATTACTGTATAATTATTTCGTAATTATGAGATATTTATATATTTTTTGTAAGCCTATTAGCCTTTTGTAAGAAAATGATTGACAGAGGGATAGACAAAAATAATTAATTGGTTTGGAGACAGGCAAACAATACTATTGCAAATGAACCATATGGTATAAATAATAGAAACATAGACAAGATTTTAAAAAAAAACTAGTCACTTACCGCATTAACTATAATATCTGTTCTTTGGTCAGAGTTTAACTGCCTTTGCTGGATAAAAGACATGATAGTTACTCCCACCTTAGACATCTGATAGGCTGAATTAGAAAAGCCTTGTTCTTGATGTTTTCCAGTCTGTGCAGCACTAAAAAATGTTGGAATCTGTTTAAGTATGTGAAAGAGACTTTTTTTGTTCATTGAAAAACAAATCAGGTGAGCGATAAACACGCTTTAGACCCCCTGCTTTAAGCTAACAAAAGAATGTTTTTGTTTTATTTGGTGTTTAACGCTACTTTCAGCAATTTTGTTAGGTACATCATGGCTTCCAGTTTTTATTGGATGAGGAAGCCGGAGTATCCGTAGAAAAAATGTCGAAAACTGGCAATTCTTGTCAATTAAGATTTGATTCAAGCGCATGACTCCAATCCGCAACCTCAGTGTTGATAGACCACGCGACCAATAGTAGACGAACTAAATTAACCACTCGGCCACCGAGGCACCTCTAACATAGAATAAGATTAGAATATTCTGATGAATTATGTAGTTTTAGTTACATGTTTAATTATATAATTATTTTAATATAAGAAAGATTTTCGGTGTGACATATTGTCATATTTATACAATATTTTTGTCGTTTAAATACACGTTCGACACCTTTTAATCTCTAGAAACCTTGCAAGTATTTTCACATAAAATTCATGATTAAATTTATTATACATTTTAAAAAATAATTAATACTTTATTAGACAAAAAAACTCACTCAACAAACTTCTGAATAAGTGCTTTCAGTTGGTCCATTGTAATGTCAGCTTTCTTAAATTTAGATTTTACGTCTTCACTACACTTTGAAATAGACATTTGAGCCCCATAACTGGACATATTTACAACTCTACAAATTAAATATTAAAGAATAAATAAACGCATGCTATAAATGGTTTTATAGTCATTGAATATATTAAATTACGAATGTTCTTGCTTTTTCACGACAAAAACAGGCGTCAGGCGTATCAAGTACGACCGTGAATCAAATATTGCAAGCGAGTTCTCATGCTATACATATTCAACGGCGAATTAGCTAAGAACTAAGAAAATGACTAATAAGAGGCCTACAACAAAAAAGCAAAAAAGTTAAGACTTTGTAAAGCGTTTATCGTCACAATTAAAAAAGTTACAGAAGTTACAACAAATCCAGCTAAGACCAACTAAGGAAACGGATTAATATAAGTCTGTGAAGTTTTCTGGATCCTAACATTGTATACATGTAAATGTTTTATGTTCAATATCACGAATAAAATATGTTTACACTAACTAAGGAATAGAAAAAAGCCGCGTTTAATTATAAAACTGTCGAAATGAATCAATGATATTCTTGGCAGCACTGATGTGCGAGTCAGGACAGGCTATGCCTCCATGTGTTTACAGTTCACCAGCTGATCGAGTCATTTACCCAGAGGATTTTACATGTAAATACGATGTTTACTATGCATGACTTACTCATCAATAGCGCTCAGACCAAAAATATATATTACCTTGCATGTGGTCTGAGAAGAGGAAATAGTGCATTACAGACATTCAAAGTACTAAAGAAGTTAGTTTTGCATGTAACTGTCGCCTGCTCTCCAAATGGTGCTGTGGAATCATTCTAAGCATGAAAATGGTTAAAAATGCAGTGTAAATACATTGAGGCTACAAACATTTAGAATACTTGAGACCTTAATGATTATTTAATGTTACTGTCGCAAAAGTTACTGAACAACAATGTATTTTCTTGTATATTGATTGATTGATTGTTGTTTTGCGTCCAACAAGCAATATTTCAGCTATGTTTTGGGCGTGAAAATGAAATTTTCTTGCATAAACGTGTTTGTTTTTGTAAATCATTTTCTACAACCTGCATATCTAAACAATTATCGCCGTTCAAATCAAATTTGTATTATTAAATATACTTGTGAATCATACCTGAATATGATTTTTTAAACCAAAGACCCTTATGGGAACAACAAAACGTTACAGATAACTTACTTAAGGATAAGACATGCATACGCGGGTTTGTTTGTTTGTTTGTTAAAATGTTGCTTAACGCCACTTTCATTAATTTTTTGAGCTATATCATGGGGTCCAGTTTTTTGTCGGAGGAAGCAGGAGTACCTGGAGAAACCCCGACCTTCGGTAGAAGAACAGGCAATCCTTGTCAATTTAGATTTGGATCGAGCACACCCTGCTCGCAGCGAGACTCGAATCCGCAACCTCAGTGTTGACAGACCACCTGATCAATAGTAGATGAACTACTACCTTACCCACTAGGCTACAAAGATCCGACGCAGGTTTGATGTACCGTTTCAAATAGTACGTACGAATTATTTAACTAGTATTTCACATGGGCAAAAAGTATGTTGCTCGTACAAAGGTATTACTCGTAGACAAATAAGCTTACACGTTTAATCTTGCGATAACGAATGTAAATGTAACAAAAGTGTTATTCCTATCAAAATAATTATACAAGTGACATATTTACCTTGTAAGCAATGGCAGCATTGTTAATTAAAACATCCAGCCCACCATAATTATCCTTGATAAAGTCCCTTAACTTGTTGATAGAAGTCTGATCATCAATGTCAAGTTGGTGGTACTTTGGAGACAGTCCCTCCTTTTTTAATTTTGCTATGGCTTCCTTACATCGCTCATCACTTCGTCCTGCAATAACACAAGTTAAAATAAATTCATAATACACAACCACCACAGTATTTCTTTGTGCTCCATGTTGACATAAAATCAACACGACTAGAACATGCGGTTATTTCGTTTTGTTTACGACACTTTCAAGTCATCGCGTCCAGTTTTTATTGGGGCTGGAAGCCGGAATACCAGGAGAAAACCCCCGGCTTATGACAAGAAAACTAATAATTCTTGTTAATAAAGACTGGAATCGAGCATGCCTTACCCAAAGTAAGACTCGAACTCGCAACCTCAGCGTTAACAGGGACGTTGTAGCGTAAAAATTGCAAGTTCCGTAAAAAATGCAAGTGGTCAACAGTAATTGACCACCTTAACCAATCGGCTAGTTATTTGAAAAGTTCGCTAGAAATTATAAATATACAAATCCAATGACGATATTACGAAGCGAGTGATTACAAAAGAGAATTCCCCAAAAACAACACAAATGAACAAATTATTCTCTGTAAACAAAGTTGTTGGGAAATGTTTAGCATATCGTACAATTATGACACCCGAACATGAGATTTATTTATTAAATATGTACGACCTGCAGGAGCCCTTCATTTTCATTTCAATAATATTGAATTACTTCATAATATCACCCGTAATCAAAAGGTATATTGTTGCTTATTGATTTAGTGTTGTTTTCGATATTCGTAATTTTCTATATGGAGTTCATTCTCTTGTATTACTTCTCGTTACCTCGGTGTTCTGATAAACTTGTGTTGCTAATCAATAAACCAATCATAAATAGGATGGATATATAACATTGATTGAATGGTTGGTTAACGTCCAGCAATCAGTATAGGCATATTAAGGACGCTAAATCGGGTAAGGGGAAGAACCAATGGACAGGACATTTTACTGTCAGTGTACAAGGAGAAGAACCAATAGATATGGCATTTGACTGTCAGTGTACAACGGAAGAACCAATGGACAGGACATTTTACTGTCAGTGTACAAGGGGGAAGAACCAATGGACAGAACATTTGACTGCCAGTGTACAACGGGAATGAATCAATGGACATGACATTTGACTGTTAATGTACAAGTGGAAGAACCAATGGACAGGACATTTGACTGCCATTGTACAAAAGGACGAACCAATCGACAGGATTTTGACTGCCAATGTACAACGGGAAGAACCAATGGACAGGACATTTGACTGCCAGTGTACTAGGGGAAGAGCTAATGGAGAGGACATTTGCCTACTAGTGTATAAGGATTAAGAGTTCAGAGAGTTTATAAATTTTATCCTTTGGCAGCGGCAAGAAATAGCCAACTCTTTTTCAAAATCTAAAGGGGCCTCGGTGTCTATTGGTTAAAGTAGGTAGTCATCCACTACTGACCACGTGGTCTGTTAACACTGAGGTTGCGGGTTCGAGTCTCACTGTGCCAGGGTGTTCTCGACTTCAAACTTAATTAACAAGGATTGTCAGTTTTCCAACCGCAGGTCCGGGGTTTTCTCCTGGTACTCCGTCTACATCCCCAAATAAAAACTGGACGCTGGTATTGCTGAAAATTTGCTGAAAACGGCGTTAAACACGATTTAAACAAACAATAAAAATCTCCAAATTAGATTTTTGAAATTATTACTATAACCAAGTAGCAATATCATCGGTATGCGAACAGGTTAAAAACAAAAATCTAGAAACGGCCAAACCGAAATTAAGAACGACGGAAATAAGAAACGGAATCAAATAGCAGAGACGAATTGAAATTCGACTATTTTTTGTCACATTTCATAGAAATTTCGGTTTTTAAAATCTCATACGAATTTCTGACAATACATGTTTTGATTTCAGTATATATAATTATTTGCCTCTACTTTTCTTTCTCTAACACGTACATTTCCAGAGTTGTTTTAACACACTATACCACACTGAAACAAAACGTTAAACAAAAAAATTGTAATTCAAATTATATTGAACATTGTTATAAAACACAGACGCTACCTGTTAGATAGACATCTCCATCAAACTGCTTACATAATGCTTGTACAATAGCATGGCCTATGCCTTTGTTGGATCCCGTTACCTATTAATATAAAATATCACAATATAGCACATTTTTTGATGCAATTAAACGGACAAAAGGCAGCGAACTGAAATGTCTAAGAATATTGTATAAGAATATTTGCTTTACATTCAGCGAGAAGTGTTAGAGCTGTGATCAGGACGAGAACAAGTAAGAAAACATAAATCAACACAACATTTGAGTATAAAGAATTTAAGATCTACTGCCAATACCAATCTACATTAAGCACAAACATATCTTTGTGGCAAGGTTTTTTCTTGCTGTTATTTTGTATACCCAGATTTGAAATATCATGTTATACGCTAGTTATAATTTACTAGTAAGTTCGAAATGCTTGGTTTGTTTGTACTTAATATTTTTTGCCCTAAAACGTGAATATGTTTTAAAGTACTGATTGCCGACCCCTTATATTATAATAATGTCACAATAAAGGACGGAATGTCCCAATTTTTAACCACATCAATACTATTATTTGGTTTGTTCTAAATATTACCCCATTAAATGTAACATTTCTATCGAATCACATCTTATTGATTCATTTAAACATACGGTCACATACGGAAGTCTTTGAACCGCGTATGAGTATATATTTGTATTTTACTAAAAGTAAAATCGTTAGGTTACATTCATATATAGTAAAGATTTTTGTGTTGGGATGCCAACATACAAGTCGCCCAAAATCCCCAATGGATAGTATTTCATTGAAATCAGTACATTAAAATATGACTAGAAATCGACAGTTGGCTGCTTCATGTTTTGCGGGTGTAGAAAAATGGCCGCAATTTTGAAACCGGACAAACATTTTAAAAGTAGTGGCACACTCAGGGCACCCAAATCTACTTGTATACCAAATTTCGTCGAAATAGAATGACGTTTATATTTTTTGCGTTTTTAGGGGAGCCGTGTTCAGAAGATGGCCATTTTGAAAATTTCTACGAATCCTAAATATTCACTATGCCAAGTATTATAATGCTCGCCCGAACCTTTGTTGCTGAAAAATTACGGACGACTTCATGATCAATAATAAAACAAAAAGTATATTATAATAATAAGAAGAAGAAACAGTGTAAAAGCAATAATTATCTGAAAACTTTGTTTTTTGCGACTTAATAATAATAATAAGAAACGATGTAATAACAATAAGTCTCCCAAACTTTGTTTTGTAACTACCGTAAATCTATTGTCTGTATGTGTATGTGCAAGTTTTTAAAATGACGGTATTATTAAAATGCATAAAATTGGAAAATGGAAAAAAGTTACTTCATCTGTGTTGGTATAAAAATAAATTCAATGAGTGCCATGCGAAAGTTCTGAAAGGAAGGCTTTAGTGAAATAAATTACGAGTAATTGAAAATTAAATTATCCATATGGGTATAAAAATGAATGCAACAGACATAAGTAGGATATCAACAGATACTAGCACAATCTAGAATACGAACTATACAAGTACTAATCTCATTTTAAATAACACTACATCGTTTTCGTGTAAAAATTATTGGAGATACAATTTATTATGACCAGCACCATGTCGTTTAAAATTTAATCTAACAGTTGCAAGATAAATAGAGTTAGACATTCGATATATCTCTGTTAGCTTCAGGTGTCTTCTTTATCATCTTTTTTATATTAACCAAATATCGTGTTTGAAAACTATATTACAACTCGTCATAATCAACTCTATTGCACTTAAAAAGACGATTAAAAGCGAAACAAAAAAGTATGACTTACAATTGCAACCTTTTTGCTCATTCCAAACGTGTAACTCAGTGATTAACATTACTTTTTTTCTTTTAATTCTATTTATAGTGTTTTAGTGATGTTCTGATTTTTGTACATGGTGTTGAAAGAGGACAATCGTTCTATATTTTTACTGGTATTTATTTCCCCGTTTTTTACCTTGCCGAGACAATATTTAAAGTACATTCAATTGGATTTGTTAAATATTCGATAGAAAATGGTGGTTCTGTTATAAATGAAGGCAAAAGACCAAAATACTGAACACCAAGACAACTGTGAAAAAGACATTCAACAAATACGAGTCCAAGAAACTGGCAACAAAAAATATAGCAACTACAACATTGGTCCTGACTTGGTACAGACACTTCAAAAGAAATGGTGGGTTAAAGCAAATTTGTTGGCATGACAAACCTCCCGCTTCCATTACTGTAGTGTGTGAGTTGGTGTGTTGATGAAAAAGTTTGGGTATCTGTCACCACAAGTCAGTGATAGGTGTATCCAAAGATCATTAAGGCATTATCACTTCGTAATGAATTCAAAAAATGGGAAAACTCTAGATCTGCAATGATAATGTTATAGTAATATTTATCAGCAAGAAACGGTATCTAAAGTGAAACTTATCGAAGTCGAAGACGAGTCTTTTCTCTTGTTTTTAAATAGTTTTCGTTCGTCGTAAATTCTTGTGCCAAGATAACAATTGGCGTCATATTCGAGGGGTGTATAAAAATGGATGTAGATGAAGCCGTTTCTGTAGTTTCTTTGATTTGCAATTCTGAAGGATATATGAACGGAAGACAAATGTATATCAATCATCTCAAGTACTGTTACTAAGGTACCAAGCGATGAAAGGGTGTTTTAGGCTAGAGGGTTGTCTTTCTGTGAAAACATGGAAATCGATTGAAATTAATTCCACTACTACAAATCACTTTGAAAAGAGAAGGTTATTTTCCTATCGGATTATATATCGATCGCAAAAATAATTTTGCAGCACAATTCTTTCACGAGACCACTTGTAGTAATATTGGTTAAACGTTTGTTTGTTTTGCTAAACAATAGCTGTGTCAAATAAATATTTTTGAGTTAATTTTTTTAGAAACAGCCTAGCAAATTTTATATAATCTGAAAATTCCCGTACTTCATGTTATATTTTTTAGTCTTCCAACAAAGCGCTGATTTTCTATTATGTTTATACTCCACTCTACAACTTAGCCAGGGATATATAATCATCGTACTTTACAACTTCTCGGCAGAATTAATGATATGATATTTCTTACTGCTATTTTGTATACCCAAATTTAAATCAAAGTGCAAATTTCGTATATACTTTCTATCCCTTTTGCCATTATTGTATTATTTCAATAATGTATTTAAAGTAACAGCAATCATACTTTACTGGTAAGTTCAATATACACAATACTTGGACTGATTCTCAGTCAAAATACTTAAATTGTAAATAGTGAATTTGAAACTGTTATAATTGATTATAACTGTATTGATTTCCGACTCGTGTCACAATAAAGGACGGAATGTCCTATTTTTTAACCACATCAACCCGCTTTATTTGGTGTATTCTAAATATTTAATCCTAATGCATTTAAAGATATTATTTATTTAAATATTATTTAAATAGATTAAAGCTTTAAATTGTAAATTTATCTCATTTTTATCAAGAATTTATGCCATGAGCACCATGTGCGAGTGGTAAATAACGGCATTATTAAAATACATAACTAAAACTCAGTTCCAACATCTAATTCACGATTTAACTGCACCAAATTCAAATTCATTTTGGTACCAAGAGACTGATAGAATTTCTAAAACGAACTATTACATTTACAACGTTGAAATACCGAGTCCCGGTGATCATCTCTGCGCAATAAATTATCCTTTAATATTATTATACATGAAATGATCTCAGTACAACAGCTGATAAGAACAAGTATTTTAATACGGTAAGAATTACATTTTAAAAATATATTTAAAAAAAATAACTTTATAGTATGTCATTGGGCACAGAATCTCTAGCTTACAATACAATACAATTTTTCTACGGTAAAGCGCCAATGATGAAGATTGTCATTTCTTACTGTCAAGATTTCTTTCCTAAGTTATTTATTTCGCCATGAGCTATACATGTGAATTAAGCAATATACAGAAATTAGAAAACTAGTTAATAGATAGACATACACGTGCGTTTTGCGAATCCGCATTCACCCGTTCTCAATGAACAAGTGCACCATAGCAGTGAAATACCAAAACAAAATGTCCGAAATTGATTTGATAACTGTAATGCAAGAAAGTACCATCTATTCACTACATAAACGCAAAGGGGTCTGAACAACCCATATTTTCATTCTCATCAAACTTTTAAAACACAGTGACCATTCCATAGCTTGTCCGCTAGTCCATTACAAAGGTATAACATCAATTCATTCTTCATTTTTGCCAATAATATATGTCTTTTTAAATACGAATTAAACTTTAAACTAAATTGTATTCAGTACTTTTAAAACCAAAGATCTGCATAATACTTAATTTCATATTCCATTAATCAATTAATTTTATTGCCAGACTGGTTTAACACACGTTTGTAACAGCTAGATCCTTATCATAACTAAAATTGTAACGGACATGTCTTTACTTAAAAAGCAGTGAAAAAACTATATGAAAAGTATGCCTCCGTATGAGTATGAGAATTAAAGGTTGATATGCTAGTGTCAATTTTTTTCAGAAATCATGACTGCAAGTCACAAAATGATGTCCCGCCTGACCAGCAACATAAGCAGTGGGCTACAACAGGCAACCCCTACCTCAGCTATCTGGACTGCAAACTGACAAAGTTCAACTATGTGTAATTTTATGAAAATTAAATAAAAATCAAAATCTCTTGGTCTTTCAATCTATCATTATGTGTAGAAACATGCTTTTAAATATAAATGATGTAGCTCTAAAAGTGAAGGAGTGGATAGCCGGACAAGACATGTACTCCTGTCACAGTTATTAGGTCTGCAAACTAAGTCTAACTATCTGTAGTGTTAACGATATTTTCACAAAAATCAATGTAGGACAGTTAGCCGGACAAGCTAATTCGGACGGACGGACAAGGATAAATTAATATGCCACTCGACGATCGCGGGGGATACAAACAAAACACGCAGATATTTAAAGAAGGAATTAAATAACTGTCAAACGAGTACAATAGAATAACCGAGCAAAATACGTGTCTGAAGGTAAACGCTTTACAGAATTATTTGATGTTTTGTAAGTTTGTGTCCCGTTCAAACATTTTATAATAACAATGTTCACTTTTCTTACCTATTTGCTGTGTATGTACTTGTCGTAGACCTAAAAACGCTAATGTAAGTAAACAAAAATCATAGCAAATTAGTTATGAACAATATATATTTATTAACATCACAATACTGTCTTAATTAGATTAAATGTTCTTTACCAAATAAATCTTTATTTATGATAATTTACTATTTTTTGGCTACACAAATTTTTGGTTGTACATTTATTGTATATTTAATTGTTGCGAATTTCAGAACATTTCAAAAGAGAAAGCTGTACATTTCTAATATTTTGTCGATGCATTTTACAGTATGGCAGTAATGAATATTTCCATTACAAACAATCTCTACATGATATTATAGCAGCCTTTCCATATGCTTTTATATCAATCTATTCTACATGCTATATTCTTTTAAATTTGTCTACTGCTGGATTCCACCCTTGATTTGTCCATCCCTGCAATGGTACAATATATATGAAGTAAGATTAGGGTTGGAATTGTTCGTTACTTTTACCAGACACGTTAATTGCCTAACGTTTATTTAATATTATCAATGAAAATGACAGCAGATATAAATATTAAATTATAGTAAATTTGTATTGATCAGTACTATATTGATAGTATAGCTTAAACCATGCAATTATTTTAAAGATGAACTGCAAGCAAAGGTCAATGTAACGTTTACATGACAAACATTGTATTTATAAAAATAAAGTTTGTATTTTTGTAACCATAAACATCCATCTGGCCTTTACATGCATGTGTAATAAAAAAAACCCTATTTTTTAATATTGGTTATTGTTAGTATGTTAAACACATGTTGCATAAAAATATACATGAATACAGAAGTTCGAGACAAAATTCGTGAAGAAAGTCAGAGTATCCAAAGACATGTTCGTTACAATTTCGCAACAAACATGTCTCCCCATTTGAACTTACCTTAAGCCTCCCTTCTATTTTCAATGAGAGTAAGTTCATGCTTTCTTTAGAACGTTTACATAGTTCTATGTACTGCAATGTTTGATGAATCCGAATCCTCTCTAATTATAACACATTGGATGCATTTAAAACTATACCTACCGTTTGATTTAGAAATCGTTGAATTTTCGTCCAAAGTTCGTATGACCTAGCAAGGTTTGCTAATTTCTCTGTGATTTCATCAAGGCGAAAGACGTCAATCATATTTATAAGTGAAGAAAGCGATTTCGGTGTTAGTAAACATGACTTGCAAAAACATAATAACGAACATTTCGGTAACGGAATGTTTCACTGACGAAGATATTATGATTTTATGATTAATGCATGTAACATCTTAACCCTCGCATCTAATCATGATAAGCGTCAGTACATCATACAAGTATTAGAACTATTGTATAGGCATTATATGCGTACACATTATGTATGTGTTTCTCGTAACGGACATATCATTATTAGGTCGCAAAATTCTGGTATTCAGTATTAGATGCGTGCAACGCCAAAACATTTACATATATGTTTATCGTCGTACATGTAAGTGAATATTAAATGAAGATAGCACTTAAAAATTGTGTTTCGATTTGTTTTCAGTAAATAAACCTATATATTTTTATCGTTTTTTGACTAGAATACGAACCTGTAATAAAAAACATCAACATAAAAAACGTGAAAATTGACATAATTGAATATCTTCTCGATTATAATCGTAAAAGACACATATTTCTCGTAAAAAATGAAGCTTCCATTATTTAGGTAACGAGTTGCACACTTTATAAGAGAGCTACAAAAAAGTATAAACTTTAAATTGCGACAGTAATGAACATCTCAAAATTGCAACTTGGTGGCCAAAATTTTGGAAATGTGCATAACTAAATTCTTTCTTAACTAGTTTTATATACAAGTTGAATAGACTGAGATAATATAGACTAATATTCATCAAGCTTCTTTGGTACTTAAAATAAATCGATGACGATAATACTGCACCTGTGTGTATATCATAAATACTATCCAGAAATGGACGTTCAGTGCATAATGTATATGATGACTGTTCCTGCTTTAAAATATGTTAGCTATGGTTCATTTTTATGTAATGTTTTGCCACATTACTAGCCCCTTTAAAGCCCTTTATCCTGCTTGTCGTCATTTAAGAATGGGCAATATTCTAAACTTATAAAGAAATCCCCTTAACAGGGTGTTGTATCCGTTAACAAAAACAAATTTACAAAATTTTAATTATGCTTGATTTGTTCGATCGTTTTCTTCTTCTCTTTCAATGCGAAAAATTAAGTCAATTACTGAGCTGTTTCAATGAGTAGATTAAAAATAAATCCGCTCGCTTAATACCCCGAAATGTTTTCAGACTTTTTAGGTGTAATCTCCGTTAAATCCTAGAAAAACTATAATGCAATTAAAAATTTGCTCGAATTTTAATGCGCAATCATAAGGTTAAATGCAAAACTAATTTACGTAACTAAAACCTTGAAATCGTTCTTTATAATAGAGAACAATGTACAAAACTAATATTGTAATCTCCGTTAATCGTGTTGTCCGTGAAAACAACAAAAACCACCGCAAAATATCACGCACTTCCATGTTCCATGATGATATAGTTCTTTCGGGAGTGATGGATGATGACAGCGGTTTGGGTGAAATTGCAAGACAATGAAAGACAACTCAATAAAAACACCTTAAAAATGAAAGGTGACATTCTTCTGTCATAGAGCAATGAATAATATATAGTATTCGGGAAAACCCACGTTCCAATTATGAGTAAAAAGGGAAACTAATCTTCGATATGAACCCCCAATAATTGTCAATGATATTCCCTCCTCATATAAAATTCCACTATAATTAGGTCCGTTTACGCCTAATATGAATGGTGTAGAGACCTAAACCATATTTTATCGTATAACCTGTTCAGAAATTTGAAATATTCCTAAACTATTAATCTGGAAAATTTTAACGTAAAAAACGACGACGTCATAGAACGATTTATATTTTAACAGTGCGCATGACCAAAGAAAGTTATATGGTATAATATGGGTTTCTACATTTGAATTAGCCAATCAGATGTCAGCTTACAAAGTAAATTAAATTATTTAGTTTAAAAGAATTAAAACGATGGAAACAAACACTAATATATTTGTTTTACAAAGTCACCACACAAAGACACGAAACATCATGTCATCAATCAATCGGCTATTCATGAATCATTTACTATTGATATTTAAATAAGAACCATCCGGTTTATATCATATCCTACTGCATGTATAGGTGAAATTTCGTTTGTCGGTGTGAACATTTCTCTGACACATTTGCAGTAATGTAAACTTTCCAATGCCATGATATTGAAGGGAATAATACGGTTTTTAGCTTTGTTTTGTGTGTGCCAGCCCTTGGTACGGCCCAGTTAAGCAAGATGATATGCGCTGTTATCTTGCGGGGCCAGGTGTAGTGTGGCAGTGTGACTTACTATATATTATTTTTTTAAAGATAGTATATCTTCTATCAAATATGTGGGATAATTTTTTCCAAACCTTCCTGTGAATTATCTTTAAGCCATTTAAAAGGAAATATACATACGAAAGTGTCGAAAATGTTTTAAGAGTTATTGCCGTTGAAAAAGGTTAGTATTGACTTGTTTCTAGAATGGCAGGTTAATGTAATACGCCTGGTATACTGAATACACTCAATTGATATTTAAAGATACTGTACACGAGGAAATGTTTCTGCGTGGGTAATTGTAGCTACATTAGGTATTAAAAAATCCGATAAAATCACTCTATAGAATAGAAACATTGGGAGTAAAGCGTTTAATATAACCCCTACACGAAATGTTTGATATGAATACGCGAAAATATTATCCAGCGTTTAGATTGCTCAATAACATAAAAGAAATACAAAAGACACACATTCTCCACAAAGCAATAGTTCATATTAAAAATATCATTTATACATTATCAAAAAAGTAGATAAAATTAAACAAAATACACATATTGACACATCATAATACTTAAAATATGACGACTTCAAAAATTGATTTGCCCTCAGCATTTTTGTATATATTACTTAGGATGACAAAGTTACTTGTCATACAGTCACTGTAAGCAAATTATATATACACGTCCAAGTATTGTGACAACCATATAATATATCTATCCAGCGGATTTTTAAAACATCAGAAATACAGTGTTAATATCAAATATTTATATATACGTCTACAAATGAAGCAAAACACTGTTATTTAACACTGTCAAATTTTGTGCTTACCCTTAGCGGGATTCGAACTCACACCGCTGTAACTTTGTCATCCTATATAATATATACATAAATGCTGAATTAGATTACTGACTGATTAATACGTATTGGTTCCATCGTCACTCGCTAGTATTCATGTACTATATCTATGTTTACGATTAAAATTCAGAAAAAAACGCATTTTTGAAAAATGTTATATTTTGCAATTGAACAATTTTAAAGAAGAAAATAACATACTAAGTTACAGCTTTCTTTCTGTCCGAATACTTACAGAAATTCAAAGTTATTATTAAGTCATCATACTTTATAATGACGTCAAAAGGTTGGTCAGGGATTTTAGATTTACCCCTTAAAAATGCTAGTGGGTATAATTTGATACGATTTCTCTTTTTGATGAGCTGAGAAAGGAGAGCGATTGATTTAGAATTGACGAATTCTTCCAAAACAATTTTAGGCTCAACATCGCCTATCAAGACTGATTCAGTAAAGCTGGACGATATTCTTAAAAAGATGGTAAAGATAAATAAGATGTTAGAATTATTAGAAAGCAAAGCAACCACTGAGAAAACACAAGAAACAGGTATGGGTTCAAATTTGTCTAAATATTGACGTGGGTCTAATCGAAAACGTTTTAGTCGTAGTGGTTATAGGAGTATAGGCCGAGGACGAGGTAGTGAACAAAATGTAGATAAAGTACAAACTTCAGTTAATTTAAACTGACAGGAGTCTCCAATGCAGGGCAAATTGGATATCTTAAGATTGTAAAACATGGCTCTATATCAGGAGATTACAGAAGTAAAAATATAAGTAACAGTGGGTCTTTGTTAGACAGAATGACCGGGAAGGCTAATGAAGAATACGTCTATGTTAAAGACGTGAAATGTAAGACATTACTGGATAGTTTATCGATAGTTTCCACCATTAATGAGACTGCACTACAACTTCTTAACCCAGTTCCATTAGTTAAAACCTTAGATGAGTTCATTTAATCAGCTAAAGTGGCCGAGGGTACATCTTTACCTTATTCTGGATATGCTTAGGTAAATGTAAAGACACGTTTTATCCCAAGCCTATCGAAGTTCCGTTACTAGTTGTACCTGAAACAGATTATAACAGGTCTGTTCCATTGGTGATTTGTACCAAAAGCTTGATAGTACAGTAAAATCTACTATCAAGAGGCCCCTTAGGGTAAATTCTATGTCAGCGAGAACAGTGTCCGGAATTTGTGAAGCACCAACGGGTATACAGTCAGCTGTTACAGAGAGTATTAAGGGTAGTCAGGATAGTATTGGTATTCGTCCCAGAGTAATACATTTGAATTCTACCGGTAAGTTTAGAATACCTGTCAGGGTATTAAACATGAAGGAAAAGGTGGTATACGTGAAGCCAAAGTCTATATTATATGGTTTAAATAAAGTTACAGTTGTAAGGCATGCATATTTAGCAAATACTGATGGAGAACAAAGAAGGAAGAAATAATATCAAAAGAAAAGCTTGGAATAGATTTATCACAAACAACGGAGGATGTAAAAAGTCATTTAGAAGAGTTGAAATTGCGATGGCAGTCAGTGTTCTCTACTGGACCTACTGATCTTGGGTATAGTACTTTAGCAGAACATGAGATTAAGTTGAGAGACGAGTTCTCTATTTAGAGAATCTTATAGACGGATTCCATCTTTTATGTTTGACGAAGTCCGGGAACATATAAGAGAGATGCTAGAAGCTTAGGCTATAAGAGAATCATCAAGTCCGTTCTCAAGCAATGCTGTCCTATTACGAAAGCCCGACGGTACCTTGCGATTTTGTATTGATTATTAAAATTGAACTATCCGTGTTAACAGAAGGATACCTAGGGTGTTGGATACACTTAATTGTTTGGCAGGTTCCCAGTTTTACAGAAAGATGGACATTTATATCAGCCTAATAGCAATGTGGTATGAAAGAGGCCGATTTACCCAAGACTGCTTTTAATTTAGGTACTAGGGTTCTTCGAAGCAGTAAGATTGCCGTTCGGATTGGTAAATGCCTGTTCGACTTTTCACAGGCTTAAGAAACGCTTTATGGGTGCGTTGCATTTGTCAGAATGTTCACGTTGATGATATCGTTTTTTTTTCACAGACAGAAGAACATTTCAAAAGATTCGAGTCCTTTTTCAAAAAGTTAAAAGAACAAAATCTGAAATTAAAAGGTAAAAAGTGCGAGATTTTACAAGTCGGAGATCAATAATCTGGGTTCATTGTTTCGAAGGATGGTATCAAAACAGACCCGGAAAACATCTCCGCCGTGAAAAATTGACTTGAGATTGGGAACGTACAGGACCTTTGGAAGTTCTTCGAATTTACGTCTTACTATAGACGCTTCATAAAGAACTATGCAAAGATTGTTAATCCTTTTAAATTATATATTTGTCTTACATTCGATCAAAAAAAAAAAAAGAAATGCAATGCAGACCTCACTACATGTTTTAGCTTATACTGATCATACCTTTCCATTTACGGTACATATCGATGCTAGTGGTGATGATTTGGGAGCTGTATTATATCAGAAACAGAAATGTATAGACAGGGTAATTGCATATGCTAGTCGAAGTTTTAGGGGAGCAGAAAAACATTGACCGACTCAACAAAATGTGAGTTCCTTGCGTTAAAATGGGCAGCGACAGACAAATTTAACGAATTTTTGTATGGCAGTCAGTTTGAAGTAAAAACGGACAATAATCAGTTGACCTACATTTTTGGCAAGGCCAAACTGGATGCAACATGGCATAGGTGGGTACCAGCTCTGTCAAATTGCAACTTTAAACTCATATACAGAACTGGGAAATCGAACGGTGATGCCGACGCCTTGTCTCGCCTACAGCCAGAAACTAAACAGATGTTCCATGATGCAATAAAAGCGGTATGCATGTCTTGTTTAGTCACCTATTCTCAGTGTGTTTGGTCCAATTGTTGCAAAAACATGTGGATATTGTTGGTGAAAAAAATGTAAATCTAAGTACTGTTGATTCGTTAAAGGAACAGGTACCAGCAATTCGTAAAGTTATCGATCTACTGAAAGATCGACATAAGCCTACCAAAAGGAAACTATCTTGAAGCAGAAGCTGTCCGTAGATATTTACTAGACTGGGAAAGACTCCGAATAACAAGATCCAAAAGTCAAGGGAATGTTACAAATCCTGATATAGACAAAAAAAAAAACAAAAACAAAAACAAAAACAAAACAGAAAGAGAGTAATCAGAAAGCAATAAAAACCATGGGTGCACTTAGGTGCTCCAGACGAGTAAGCATTGCCTGGCTCTAATTAGATACCAGTCGCGTTACTAATTGTCATGTCTAAGGAAAAGTCAAATCTAGGAATAGGAAACACTACCTACGCCTCAGCGAAAATGTCAGATCGTATTTGAGACTGATTTCCCATAACGATCAATGAAGTCATGGTGACGACCATAAAACTTCTGCAGAGATAACATCAACCTATGTACAACAAACCCTTGTTTGATTAGTTTAGCAATCAACAACAGTGATCGGTCTAGAAAATCGGAATACCGGTCGCAGGATCTAAAATAACGTAAAAATGTACGTAAAATGTACACACCATACGCTGAAGCTGCTGGGATGTTGATGTCGATAACGGGAAGTTGACAATTGGGAAGTTGAAGTCATCACGTTTGTTGTAGAGTCTTATTTGTAGTTTTTCTAAGTCTATTTCTATAAGTAATTTCAAGCACGCTAGGGTAATTTGAATGTAAATAGTCACCAAATTTAGCATTGTTGAGGGACAATATAACGGAATGTTAAATTAAAGGTCTTTAAAACTAAGTGTCTTTTCTTTCTTCTTCAGCAGGCCTTCTAGGAACTCAGCCTCATAAGAGTACAAAAACAGGCCGACGAGGAGAGGAGCACAATTAGTACCTATTGGAATACCAACAGTCAGTTGAAAAACATGTCCTATAAACTTCGTATCCTCTTGAATAGATCTGTATAGATGATCTTTTCCTGGAACAATCAAAAGGTGGGTATGAGAACATTTAAGTGATTACTGATCACTTTACACGTTATGCAATAGCAATACCGACACGAAATCGGACTGCTAAAACGACAGCTAAGTATTTATGCGAGAATGTTATTCAACATTTCACATTTCCTGCAAGGTTAAACAGTGAATAGGGTTGAAATTTGGAATCTAGCGTTATACTTGAGTTGTGTAAGTTAGCTAGCATAAGTCTAGAACAACCCCTTTCGACCTACAAAGTAACGATCAGTGTGAACGTATTAATCAGACACTCTTGAGTATGTTAGGAAATCTTGTCCATTCTTAAAATGATACCAGATATGAGAGTATTTGTTATACCCTCACTTTCTCATGTGTGGCTGGAATCATGGATTGGCCATCGACGCGTTTCTGGGCATTTTCTCTGGTTATCCAGTAAAAAACAACCACTAAACATACGTTAGTAATCTGGAAAAGAGATTGGGGTTCGCGTACAAAACCGCAGCCAAAATTACCGATAAGGCAAGTAGACGACACAAAGTGAGAAATGGCTTGAAGGTTAGACATTCAAATCTCAAGAAAAATGATCGAGTTTTGTTGAAAAAGGTTTTATGTAAAGGTAAGCATCAAATGGAAAACAGGTGGGAAAGATACTCTTATATAGTAGAATCCCAACCTGATTCAGAAATACCGGTATATATGCTCAGACCAGAATATGTTTTCTACCAACTGATAAAATAGTACGACGAGATCGCGTCTCCGGAAGACGAAATAAAGGTAAGTTGTTTGATGAGACAATTAATACCAATCACAATAAAAAGTTGATACACGAGGTAAGTAATCCCATAGATAAGAAAAATGACGGTGATGTCGATATATGAATAATAAGTGGGTATAAAGGAACGTCTATATCATGTCAGTCGTCACTTAATCCTTTAGCATCGGATTTGTTCCCAGACAGTCGGTTATCAGTAAATTTCTAAATATAGATTCTGTTAGTATGAAGGAAAGTTTTTCTTCTGCCTTGCTTTCAACGAATAATTTAGGCGCTATCGGTAGTGATTTGTCAGTTCATTCAGTAAGTCAGAATACGGTCGAAGAGCCCGAGGTTGCCGAGTCGTCTGAACCAGTTTGAAGTAGGACGACACGACATGGTAAGGTTCCCGAACGTTATAAAGATTTTATTATGTATCAGTAGTTTCTTTTTCGGTGTTACTTTTATTAAGTGATTTTTTGTGATTTATCATTGTTAGGTATGACATGCCATCCCCACTCATATGTGTCTACGTCTAGTTGAGGAAAATTTTTGTTGGACGATTATCTTGTCCAGAAATTGTAGTAAAACCGGGTGCTAAATTGGATGAATTATGTCGCTTGACACTATCGAAACTCCAGGGTAAAATGTTTGATAAAGTCATATATTTCGTGTATGGAATTCCTGATATTTGCACGTTGTCTAGGTGTAAGAAATAAAATCTGTTTATGAAGAGTAATGATTAGATTTGGGTATAGATCATTCTTCTATGTTGAAAAGATCAATTGCAGACTGTGAACGTGGAATAAAAAAATGTCGAGATAAAGTTATTTGCTAATATGACTTCGTAATAACTATACTTTTGTATATGGAAAGAACATAGACGGAACATCTTGCAGATTATTCCGAAATGCAACACATATTGCATAATATATTGTTTGACGTGAACATGTATATTATTAAAATAAAAAAATGCTCACAAGAAGAAGAAAAATACAATTCGGTATCGGTTCTCAAAGTTGGTAGATGGTGTTCATCCGAGAGCTAAATAAGCCTAATATTGGACAAGTTACATGCAGCTGGTTATATATGAGAACTAGGAGTATTTAAGTCTACACAGTGCGGGTTGAGGATGTTGGGATGGGGCAACGTTTACTATACTGTTCATGCTTATACCAACTATCTGTATATATGTTGGTGTAAAATATATTTTACATTTGGGAGTGAATTGCCCGATTGATTCCTTAATGGTAGAGTTCTACTTGCGGCCTATTGTAGAATGGAATGTAGGATATTGATCTAATTTATACATGTAAGCCATTGTGTATACATTTTGTCGTTTAATTTTGTTGTTTGTCTTTATTTAGTCCTATATAATAAAAAAAATCAGGGACGAATATCCACCTCGACGCTGGAATATGTCGCCGCATTTATAAACATGATTCCTACTGTAAAATAGGGTGTGTTGCATTTATGTATGCGAACTATTTTCCGTTTAACTAATTCATCCTATATTCAACAAATCATTCATTTATCACTCATTACGGACTGTTTGACAAAATTACGGACTTGACCGCGTTTATAGACTGTATTATAACTAACAGTAAAAGCATATATCCCACTAAGCACTAAAATGTATGCATTCCTGCCACTAACTGCCAGATATATAAATATTCAAACTGGCTTATTCCAGTATTTACTACAGTTCTAATTTCGGAGCACGGAGGAGGAAACCCTTAAATTTTTCCCTATACTTTCAGGTACTTTCAGGTACAGTTGATGTTCTTATTATTTACTATAAATTTGTTTCTTTTTATAATATAATTTTTGGTTAAAATGTATATTTGTAGAAGAAATATTTTTCCAATTTATTTATATATATATACTTTCAGTATGGAATAAACAAGTTGGTATTCATGATTTTGAGCGTCATTTCGCCCTGTGACAAATAAAATTGTTTAGTTCATTCTAATGCTTAAATTTATTTATAAGTATTAGCTACAAAAAATATTTTCTCCATCGAGGGACAACAAAATTGCCGTTATGGCCATGTTTACGTTCAGTTAATAACTATATATAGAGAGTCTTAAGGAAGCTACCAACCAGGACAGTAAATATCGGATTGCCAAAATGACGATACAGCATAAACAAAAAAAAATAAAATGTGTGTAGAGGATTAGGCAATCAAGATGTTACTATTATAAATAAATAAATTAATTAATAGACACCAACTGTATTAATATGTTTATTTGTAATAGAAACATCCCTAGCCTATATACAGGCTAGGAATACAAACGTCTATGTATTGTGACAG
Source organism: Limnoperna fortunei (assembly GCA_944474755.1). Taxonomy (NCBI): domain Eukaryota; kingdom Metazoa; phylum Mollusca; class Bivalvia; order Mytilida; family Modiolidae; genus Limnoperna; species Limnoperna fortunei. The sequence continues at coordinate 64,780,972 of OX104115.1, forward strand.
CCATATAATATATCTATCCATCGGATTTCTGAAGCATCAGAAATACAGGGTAAATATAAAAAATTTATATATACATTTACAAATTAAGCACAACGCTGTTAGAATTAGATTTTTAACACTGTCAAAGTTTTGCTTACCCTCAGCGGGATTCGAACTCACACCGTTGTGACACTGTGGCACAAATTCGCTTTCACTAAGTTCAGCGGTCTAGACCCTCGGCCAAATCCGCTATATATATAAATAGCTTCATTAACCGGGGTGAATCGAAAACATAGACATAGTACATGTGTAATAGCGTGTGACGATGGAATTTTCGTAATTTTCGTATTAATCACTTCACTTGCCACATTTAACGAGTCGACTTATTCAATGTCTATAATCACTACAGTTTATAGTTTGGGCTACACTAAATAAAAATGTGATAACATGTTTTCGAAACTTAGTTTAAATTGGAATAAAAGAAAGATATATTATAAAAAATAGAGGATATTTTAAAAAGTATATGACATATTGAAGATTGAATGAATATAAATATGCTGTGTCCTACATCTACTTCTACCTTTATCTGGTTTCTCATTATAGGTTTAAAAACTAACATGAATATACATGTATGTTTTCCCCATTTGATGTGTTAAACATGAATGTCAATATTGTTGAAATAATACAATGTATGTTTGATAATGTCTTCGATTCAACTATGTTGTGATCCGTGTACACAAATATGTAAATAACTTCCTTACTATATACTTTACTATATATTAAAGTTTATGTTTGTATGCTCATATTTAAAGAGTGCTCAAATTTATGTTTCGTCCCATGTGCTGTTTCCTCTATACTTCCGTGGCGATTACAAAATTCAGTTCGTTGGAACCTAAACGTTACATCCAATATACACATATATCTTCAGATTAGCGATGCACATACTTCTATACATCTTGTCTGGTCATTATGGTTAAAATGTACCGTGCCTCAACTGGACTGAATGATCTACTTTCAAAACGTCTACTAAATAAAACTATTTTGCATGAAGAGATTAGCGAAAAAAAACAAATATAGAAAAATCAATGATTTATTTTCCTTTTGGAGCACCCGGTTTCAATCTGCGCTATCATGCGAGTTTTTGTTTTTATTATTTTTAAATTTGTATTTTAATGCTATTTATATTTCGTCCATGATTGATTAGGTTAAAACTTTGTATTAAGTTATCCGGCGGATAAACAGGTTAGTCGGTAGTTTATCCGCACTTTATTTCTTATTGAGCAACGATTATCCACTCGATGAATTCAGATCAATGGGTATATGTAGCCATAGAATAAGTTCTACAATTGCTGCTTGATAAATAATGACAAAAAATGGAAAGAGTTTATTGTCTTTTAGGAATTATAATGACGGATATTTTAAGGATATATTAACAACTGTATTATCTAAATATCTGATATATGATGATAAAAATTTTGTTTTATTTGACAACGTCAATTTTGTTTCTTTGGCGCGAACCCTTTATCAAACCCCTTTATTGCACCTAAGTCACTGTTAATCGGTACAGAATATATTCTGATTATATTACATTGCTCACACTTATGACGAAAAAAAAAGAGTTTATCTATGGATTTTTCTGGCTCTACCAGAGCAAATAAAATTTCATGAAAGATCACAAACATACAACAAAAAACGAACTCTAAAAAAATAAGCGTGAACTCAAGTGATCCAGAAGATTAAGAAGAATCTGCCAGTTGCAACACACCTTTCTGTGGTTGACAGTCGATCCGGGCTAAGTGATGTCTGGTAAAGGAAGATACTAAACAAACTACTTATTAAAGAGACAGATATCATATATTTGTGTAGAAGTAGATCATGTCTTCCAAGTAAATGGGCATGTAATATATAATGAAGTAAATGCCTTTCAAATAAACCATAGAATCCAGACAAAAAATCTCTTGTAAGACAAAAAGAGAATTGTTGCAGTCAAAACAATTACGAAAACGTTTGCACATTGATTTTAATGCAATGTGGAAGATTAAACTATGAAACCTATATTCTATGTTTCTATTTCTATAATAAAATACCCTTTGATTTAAATTTATCATAAATTATATCTAAGATACACAAGTTAATAAACATATATTTTATTTTGCATTAACCTTATATACATGTGGAAGTGTACGTTTAATTGGAATAGAGAAAACAATATTGCATTTAAATATTTGCAGTTTGTCGTTGGCTTCCGTTTATTATACAGTAGTAAATAGCGGTGGTTAATAACCTATCCACCACAGAAACTACCAACTGAATAGCAAGTCCATATGACATCCAATGTTTGAACAACGATAACACAACCACAAATAATCTTTCCAATGGATATCAAGTGAATAACTTTTGTTTAAACTCCGCAATGAATGATAGATGTTGTTAAATCACAATACAATTTGACATAATTAAGACTGAGCTTTTTATGCATTATTGGTTCTACTTGTAGTTGGTTATTGCATATTTATTTCTTTCGTCAGTTTAAAACAGGCACATGTGACTTTTCATGCAATATTATCCAGGTGTCTGAATATAGAGCAAGAAGATGGCATTTCCTTGATGTTAAACTAAGTCCTGTAATTTTCAATAAACGTTAAAGAGGACAATCCAAACAATATTGCTAGTAAGTTGTGTTTCCACAAGTTAATCGGTTTTAGAGAAGAAGATTAAAAAAAAATTGCCCATAAGGCCCTATGTTAAACTATGTCCTGTTGTGGCGGCCATTTTGAATTTCCAATTGCCAATAAAAAGCATGATTGATTCTACTTGTAGTTGGTTGTTGCATATCTATTTCTTTCGTCAGTTTAAAACAGGCACACGTGACTTTTCATGCAATATTATCCAGGTGTCTGAATTTAGAGCACATATATATTCATCGTCCCGTGTTTGTTCTTAACCAGAGGCTCTTGAGAGCCTGTATCGCTCACCTGATTTTATAGGCAAGAAGATGGCATTTACTTGATGTTAAACTAAGTCCTGTAATTTTCAATAAACTTTAAAGAGGACAATCCAAACAATATTGCTAGTAAGTTGTGTTTCAACAGGTTAACCGGTTTTAGAGAAGAAGATTAAAAAAAAATGCCCATAAGAGCCTATGTTAAACTAAGTCCTGCGGTGGCGGCCATTTTGAATTTCCAATTGCCAATAAAAAGCATAAACTTTAAAGAAGACCATCCAAAAAATATTGCCATTAAGTTTTGTTTCCATTTGTTAATCTGTTTCATAGAAGAAGTCTGACTTCTAAATCTTTTCCATAGGGTCCATTTTAATCTATGTAATGCTGTGGTGGCCATTTTGATTTTCCTACTGTTACAAAACATAAACTTCAAAGAGAACCATACAAACAATATTGCTTAGTTTTTTTACATTGGGTAAAGCGTTTTCAGAAAAGAAGATTTTAAAAACTATTTAACACTGGGTTCTATGTTAAACTAAGTCCTGCGGTGGTGGCCATTTTGATTTTCCAATTGTTGTAAAAACATAAACTTGATAAAGGACCATCCAAACAATATTGGTAGTAAGTTTTGTTTCCATGGGTTAAACGGTTTCAGGGAAGAAGCCTTTAAAAACTTTTTCCCATAGGGTCCTATGTTAAGCTTAGCCCTGTGGTTGCGGTCCTTTTGAATTTCCGATTGGGATAAAAAGCATGAACTTTATAGAGAACCATTCAAACAAAATATTGGTAGTAAGTTTTATTTCGATTGGTTAACCGGTTTCAGAGAAGAAGCCATTTTTAATTTTATCTCCATAGCGGTCAATGTTAAACCAAGTCCTGTGGTGGTGGCCATTTTGAATTTCTGATTGTCATAAAAAACACAAACTTAATAGAAGACCATCCAAACATTATGGCTAGTAAGTTTTGTTTCCATTGATTAACCGCTTTCAGAGAAGAAGCCTTTTAAAAAATTTTCCCATAAGGTCGACTGTCCTGCGATGGCGGCCATTTTGAATTTCCAATTGGCATCGAAAAAATCAAACTTTATAAAAAACCATCCAAACAATGTTGCTAGTAAGTTTTGTTTTGATTGGATAACCGGTCCTATTATAAACTAAGTCTTGCTATGGCGGTCATATTAGTTGTCAAATCCAAATAAAAAAAATCAAACTTTGTATAGGTCCATCCAATTAACATTATGGCCAAGTTTGGTTTCAATACGCCAAGTGATTTCAGAGAAGAAGATTAAAATGTTAAAAGTTTACAGATGCCGTCGACGACGACAACGACGCCGACAGACGCAAAGTGATAACAATAGCTCACATGACTGTTGGGTCAGTTGCGCTAAAAAGATCAAAGGTAAAAACTTGAATCATGTTACAATGAAATTAGTTGTTTATTATTTGCAATTTATTAACAATAATAAAATTGCAGTTACTGCATAGTTAAATATTTTTATTAATGTATAAAATTGATTTAGCACCAAAATGCATTTTGAAAATTCTTCAACTGACTGACTCGGAAATAAAACCAATTTTGTTCTTATAAGCATATAGTAGATTCCTCTTAATTGCATAACCCATTTGTCAGAGAAAAATATGCAATTAACAGAAAGACTTGCAACTTTTTACCAAAAAATATGAAGTTTTCACATTTATTGTCCAATTACAAGTTGTGTTTATCCATAAAACAATTCAGTTGACTCTCTTCTAATGTTTTAATTCTCGTAAAATCAATTACAATATAAAAAAGATTGTCAAAACATGCTTTGATAATTCTGGTCCTAGACACTGTTATTACAGGAAAATGTCAGTTTTTGACATGTATATTTCTGGATAATTTTATGCAATTAACAGGAATGTTGGAATTTCTTTATAATGTTCGTGCATTTAACAGAATTTTTTAACATGAAGAGTATCAGAAATGGTTTGGTGTTTTAAAGTATTATGCAATGAAGTCAAATATGCAATTAACAAATATGCAATTAAGTGGAGTCCACTGTATTATAAAATTGTCATTGAAAATATGAATAGAAAGTCATCCCCACTTCTGAATCGTACGGCCAGACACAAAGTTTCCTTGAGGACTTTGAGCACCAGGTGGCAGTAAAGCCAAATATACTGGTGTGTAATCTCCTGCCATAATACAATATTTAACTTAGAAATGATTGTCATCTACTTATGAAGAAATGATTACATCTAATAATAAAGAAATAAATATACATCTACATGTACTAAAAATGTTAATCAATAATAACATTCTCTCCCAACAATTATTACAAATAATTGATTTCAGTCAAATATTTCTTAAAGATTATTTTCAAACCAATTGCAATGATGTGCAGACTGTTTTGGGTTGGCTTCTATTATGATGCAGTTCATTATCTGATACATGTACTATAGAAATTTTCACAGCCATCAATTTTTCAGAAAAAAATCGAGGCAACACATTTGCAATAAAAAACCCAGACACACAACATGGAAAATCTGAATTTATTAACCCAACCTTATTAGATTATACCTATTTGGATTGTCTTGTGACCATTGTGTGATGACATATCAGTAGCTACACTATAATGTAAAACTTAAAAGTTGTTCATGTTTTAAATAATGCTCATAATTAAAATAGTATCTTAAGATTTCATTATATTGATTTATTGAAAAAGATTAATCTTACAACCCTTTCCCCTATATTTCATCATAGATGTGATGAAATGTCTATACAATACATGTATAAGTACCAGTATACTGACAAGAGAGCCTACGATATAAAGCCAACTTGAGACTACTTCTTAAGTTGCAACTTTGATGTCACACCATCCATTAGTCAATTGGTATTCATGTTACTAAATTGTGTTGCGAGTGTTTGTTACTTGTTGTTTTCTGCCTGAATTACTTTGCTGTTTGAGAGCTACAATCTGTACATTGCAATTAAATCCAAGTATTTTTTTCATGTAAAAAACTTTTAAACTTCGGAGAGTTGTAGTGGCAAATGGTATCCATAATGGATTTTTTCTTATGTGAAATTACACAGGTCCCCACTGAAATAAAAACTGGACTGGAACATCTCCCATAGATGTTGAGATGTCACTTTTTGGCAGACTGCATGTGAACAGTCTGATTCCTATATAACCCCATGCTATCAGACACTTGTTGGCTAGACAATCCTTCATTTTACCTGGCTGTATTTGTCTAGTCATATAGTCTGAAACCAGACTTAGGTTATACAGGATCATGTTTTCACTAGATTAGAAAGTTCAGATACCGTGACACGTAACACAAAAACAAATCAAAGTATAAAATACAAAGCCAAGGCTTACAAACATGCCATAAATCATAAAAACAAAACAAGTAACACTCAAAACATGCAACAAATAAACAGCATGAGTGTGCAGTAACAACAAATGACTAGTATGTTTTTCAAGAATACCTTTCGCCATCAATGATATAACATCAATTCAAATAAATCAGGATAAATTGCCTTTATCAGAAGTAGTAGAATGTGACTTTTAGCGTGTAATTGACATTTTGTTATATCGGAAACTGGATCAGTTCTACTTGTCACTAAAAGAACTAATGGAAAAATATATATCTTTATGTCTTTTAAAATGTATTTTAATTGTTATTCAAAATTGCAATATGATCTCATAAAATGCATAGATGGTGTGTTAACTTTCGATATACTGGATTCTCAAGTTACAGTTGATTTTTATTTTTCGACCAAGAAATACAAAACTACATGTTTTGTTAATATTGACTAAAATTGACTAAAAGTAAAACATACAAAATACATGTTTTTACTTTTAGTCAATGTTAACAAACAATGTAGTTTGACTTATCAAATCTTAAAATAATACAGAATGTTTGCCGAACCTAACCAATGTCTGCTCCATTAAAAACAAATGAAAATGCGGGACAACAGCTATGATCACATGATTCATTGTGGTGTTGATACTTTATGAAAAAACGTGCATTTTACATGTGCTATTAAGTATTACCTGTTATAGGTCACAGCATCGTTGTTAAGAATTCGTTCATCACATAGAAGTTTCCGGTTTGGCTTTGACATTGTGGGTCATAAGGCCAACTGTCATCCTATAAATGTTGCTATAAGATGACAATAAGTGCAAGAATACTCACTCAATAAACTGTTGAATTAGAGTCTTTAATTGTTCCATTGTTATATCAGGTTGTTTGAAAGTTTTCTTTACCTCTGAACTACATTTGGAAATTGAATCCTGGGATAGCGAACTTGTCATATTTGCAACTCTATAAAAAATAAAAAAACAGTAACAAAGAAGTGTGTGTTTCACTATAATAAGGGGGAAATATCAAAACTTAAGAATAAATGACTTAATCAGTGGAAATCAAAGAATTGACCTGTTATAGAATATTAATAAATATCAATTATCAAATTATGTTTGTTTGCAAAAACAACTTTTTACGAAAATTCAAATTTGTGTTCATGGCCAACATAATATTATGAGGGTAGTGTAAATGGTACTTGAATTATCACCTACATTTATCGTATTAATTTGAATTACATTTTACAAACATTAGGTTAATTTTTTCTGTATTATCTTGTTGTAATTTCGGTAAAATATATTGCAATAAAAACAATGAAAAGACATAATATGCTACATAATTTGTAAAATATTTAGATTTTCCAGTATATTATTTTGTAAGTTTATGTGAGGAATATAAAACAAAAGCTGTTCTACAAGTAGCTGCAAGATACATTTGTCCACATCGTACGTAAGTTGACTGAGACACAGTTAGTTCACTTGTATACAAGTAGAAGCTATTTATTTGTTTATTGTTGACTGTTCTGAGCACAATATTTCGATACATGCTTGAAAAATTCTATTCAACATACATAAATTTGTTGTATCCATAATGAGACCGTGACTGAAAACATATTCGAATTTTGATTTTGTTTCCTTAATTATTAGTGTAAATACATCAGATCCAATAATTAAGCATTGCAGAAAGCCACCTACAGTGTATTCTTAATATGGAATGTGCTGTCTTAGGTTTATAGAGCACTTTTCAGATGGTTATTGGTTGTGAATTTGCATATTCTGCAAACATAATTTAAAAAATGTAACTCAACTGAACATAAAAGTAATTTCTGAATATACATGTATATTCTATTTTCGACCAGATATTTACTTGTTACTTTATACCAGTTATTATCACTAGCAGTTTAATAACCACATAGAGCTTTACAAACAATCTATGATATAAATAATTTTAAAAGCTGAATGTATTTACCTAGCATGTGGTTTAAGAAATGGAAACAGTGTATTGCATACATTCAATGTTCCAAAATAATAAGTTCTGCAAGTTACTTCATCCTGTTCCCCAAATGGTGCAGTAGAGGCAACCTGCAAATATACTACTGGGTAAGACTGCTCTTCAAATTTTATCACATATTGGAAGATGTAAAAGAATAAGTGACTACACTTCCGGACTACATGCTTATCTGAAGACTTTATGTTCTTCTCCTCAATGACTGTTGTATGTTGTAGGACATGAGTGTTGTTAGGTAGAAGTGTTGTATCGAGTGAGTGTTGTTAGCTATAAGTGTTGTATGGAGTGAGTGTTGTTAAGTAGAAGTGTTGTTTGGAGTGAGTGTTGTGAGGTATAGCTGTTGTAGGCAGTTAGTGTTGTGAGGTGTAAGTGTTGTTGTGAGTGAATGTTGTTAGGTGTTAAGTGTTGTAAGGAGTGAGTGTTGTTAGGTGTAAGTGTTGTAGGGAGTGTGTGTTGTTAGGTACAAGTGTTGTATGGAGTGAATGTTGTTAGGTATAAGTATTTTGGGCAGTGAGTGTTGTAAAGTATAAGTGTTAAATGAAGTGAGTGTTGTTAGGAGTAACTGTTGTTAGGTATAAGTGTTGTATGGAGTAACTGTTGTTAGGTATACGTGTTGTATGGAGTGAGTGTTGTTAGGTATAAGTGTTGTATGGAGTAACTGTTGTTAGGTATAAGTGCTGTATGGAGTGAGTGTTGTTAGGTATAAGTGTTGTATGTAGTGGGATTTGTTAGGTATAAGTGTTGTAGGGAGTGAGTGTTGTTAGGTATAAGTGTTGTAAGGAGCGAATATTGTTAGGTATAAGTGATAGAAATTTTGTTATGTATTTTCACTTGATCCACTTGAGAAAATACATAAAATTTCTTTCACCCTTTCACAGTTCTTTTCCAAAAAAAGATGCAAAACCGTATTATTCTGTTTCCTGTGGCCATTTATAGCAAGAAATACTGTTATACCCTTGTTTAAGTATGAATTAAAGAACTAGATCATTAATATCATGGTGAAATACATAAAAAATTACCTTGTAAGCAATGCCAGCATTGTTTACCAAGACATCAATCCCACCATAATTAATCTTGACAAAGTCCCTCAATCTATTAATAGAAATCTGGTCATCAATATCAAGCTGATGATACTTTGTATACAGTCCTTCTTTCCGTAACTCTACAACATATGCTTTACACCTTTCTTCACTTATTACTTCTTCATCATTTAAAAAATAATGCTTAAGGTATCCGGACCACGATTGACCATTATTTTGATCATCTTTGGTGTCCCGGATGTCCATTGTTTTTCAAGGGAGCAGACTACGGTAATGTTCAGCAAAAATCAGAAATACTATTTGAGTAACTAACATTGTTTGCTTATATAATATTTTTATCCTTCAATCTGATGTACTATATTTACACACATGGTCTATAATTATGTAATTTTTATTTATTTTAAATGGCTTTAAAAATTCAAACATACATGCATGTACATTGTGATATAGGACCTTCACACATCATGCATTGTTATTGTGAATATCTTGTTGAAATCAATTTTATGAAGTATCAATAAGTTGTTATGTCATATTTTTAGCGATAAATTATCTGACCAAAAAACAACAAATTAAAAAAAAGGTCAATGCATTTAAGCAGAGTGAACAGGACAACTGCAGGATACATTTAATATATATGCATTATGTGACTTGAGAGAGTCGATTTATTTCAGCGATTTGTAGTTCCAGGTCAAGCTATATAATGTAGCGACGGAAATGTAAGGAAAAGATAACTCCAGCTAATGCTTATTTTATGATTCCGATTTTTCGCGGTAAAATTGTGTTTGGATACCCTCTGATTACGGCCTTTCTTTTAACATATAAACCCAGACAAGTTCGAATAATTCTTAATTATTATTCATGAGATATCAATGAATATGTATATCAATAGTTTAAAGAAAATGAGGCTCCAAAAAGAAAAAAGAAAACTCAACATTTCACTGAATCATGCTGACCTTGTAAAACAGAATACAAGTCAAATCGCCCAACGGTAAAATCGCCCCAGTTAAAAACGCCCCCACTATTTGCTAAATTGCACTATTAAACAAGAGGTAAACACATAATTCTAATCTGACGTGTTTTAAAAGGCTCTGCAACCACAACTGTGGTTTAATCTTCGATGCCAGGGCTCACCATCGTTGTTAGTGCGTGCAGGCTGACTGTAGACTTCTTGTTTATTTGTTTATTTTTTTATGTGTTTATTAAGATTAACAAATCTTTGATTATTTAATCGTAATTACAAAAAGAATCATTACTAATATAGTTCATTAAGGTAATTATCATAATTGTATAATTATTAAAGCAAAATAACGACATAATCGATCATTATTAATAAAAACAATAAAAACTTGACAATTTTATAGACAGGTTTATCAATTGCTTATCTCTCGCTGCATGTGCGCTGCCATTAATGAGTCACGTGGTGCGTCAGCCATAGTATTCATGAATAAATTGCTCATGCTATAACACATGTATTATGATTATCAATAACAAACGCACGTAAACGTATATCTATTTTTGTTTTTAAAATAGCTAGTTTAGAAAAATTAACAGGATGGTGGTGGTGATTCTTGTGCCGTTAATAACTGAACATGAACAAAAACATGTAGTCCGAGAATCCTCTGCCGTCCACATGGTCCAATATGCTTTTTTAGAATTTTATGGGAGTGTGGACCATCAAAGTCTAAAAAAAGCGTTGGACGGCAGAGAATTTTCGGACTAAAAGGAAGCATGTTCCTCTATGGAAACTGACATGACATAAGATTTCAAAATAAATACATATACTTGGCTGCCCAGGAAACGTACGCGAGACTACCCGTGGGGATAGTTTGTCAAAATCAACAAAAAAAAAAAACAAGTTGTTTGTCCGTGCAGACAAATTTCACACTAGTTAACGGTCGAAAAGGGAGTTCAGATTAAAACAGAAACGGGAGTGATGACTGCACTTGGCAAGCATACAAACTGACTGCATGCGACTCGCTCATGTACACAGGGGTGACAAAGGATTTGTTTCTCACATTAACAGAGGCTGTGACATTCGTTTCAGATGGATGTAGAATATGAAATACTTTAGTTTTTATGCGACTAAGGCTGTACTTGTTATTTTATAATTTAGCCCGTAGGGTTTGTATTCAGCCAGTAAAATCTTAAGCTCTTGGATGCATCTGTACTTGCACAGAAATTGACGAACTTACATGATTACTGCGTGAAACAATTCGATTATGTTGCCTTAAATCTTGTAGAGAGAATTATCCCAGAACTTATGTTATCATAGATTGTGCTGAAACATTCATTCCAAGACCTTCCAACTAGAAAACTAGAGGCATAAGTTTAGCAACTACAAATCTCACATTACGGCGAAATATCTTGTAGAATAGTACACTGTAGTATCCATGGGCATTTCCCAAAGCATTCGAGAGACGCGAAAGTGACAAATATATTGCTGAAATAGTGTGTTTTTAAATTACTTACTACCTGGCGACGAGGCCATCGCAGATAGGGGGTTTACAATTGACCCTCCCCCCCGTAAAGTTCAAGTTAAATATTCCTTCTGTTAATGCAAACCAAAACTTTCGAATGAAGATATCGCAAAAAACAGTCGAATCGCCAATGTTAGTGTACATGTAGAAAGATCTATAAGACTGAAAGTTTATAAAATATTAAGTGGAACAGTGCCCGTTTCTTCTTTAAAACATTTCGATGATATTTAATAATTTTTGCATTAGCCAATTTACGTTTTGTCTTATTACAGGATAAAATATTGTTGAATGTCCAGTTTTTTTTATTATTACTATATTTAATTTTAAATACTTAAAAATAATTGCTTGAAAAAAACCAAAATTGTAATATTGGTGTAAAGGATGCAAAATGGGGATGACAAGTTCAACTACAAGTGTAAAGACAGAAGTTTAAAAATGGAGAAAAAACACATTAATTATAATTATTAACCTTTTAATTAGTATGCAAATGAAAGTCGCCTGTTGTGGAGACTTTATGGTCATTTAGTTAATATCTACATTTTGTAAACGTGAATGTAATCCCACTGAGAAATGTCATCTTTCATGAATGTAATGGCGGCCGCGATAATGACGATCTTCAGCGGCGGCTATCTTAATTAAGGGGGATAATTGGAAAAACCTGTCTATACTATAGTAATTTTTAAAAGTGGAGCGATTTTGTTGAAGAAAGGGCCGTATTGATGGGGGCGATTTTGTTAAGAGGGGCGAATTATTTGCAAAAAGTGGCGGCGTTTTTGACGGGGGCGATTTTACTGTGGGGCGATTTGACCAGCTACCGTTATACATATTGTGTATTTTTGACACTTAAAATTTCATAATTTTAGAATAAAATAAACTTAATTTAATAATAGATAATAGCTGTTTTGCTTGCAAAATATTTTTTTGAAAACTGATAGGTTTTTTCAATATCAAGCTCATCTCCACTTATTACGCTCTTCAACATATTGTTTTGATGCAGAAACCGGCGGTACAGAATCTTTGACTGAGAAAACTTCAAAAAGTCAATTTTATAGAAGTAAGGGGCTTTCTTTTGTTACAAATTCTTGAAAGCCAGGCAGAATGACTGTAATTAGGTTAGAATTTATAGACTTGGCGGTCACAATGCATTGAATGCACATATTTACTCTGAAATTATCTGTCTGTATGTGTCTACACTGCACTAGCCCTCAAAATCAGCATGCTCGTCCTGAAAATTCTGTATATTACTGTACTCTTACATATTCCCTAAAAGTTATTGATTTTAATTCCTCATTTTTAATAGTATGATGATGCTATTTTGAGATTTTTAAAATGACCAACTGAGATGACAGTGTTCCAGCTAGAAAATTTGAGGACAGAGGGGAGCAAGTTCCGGAAAATGAGCGATTTATACATAGTATCAGGCGTGGATACAAGATATGGCGTACTAGGTGTTCGCCTCCCCTTAAACTGACAATAATTATGTTTTCTTGCACAAAATTCTAGTAAAACCTCGCAAAAACACTTAAAAAATTTCACTGGATTAGGACTATATCTAAAAAAAAGTATTGAATCAAAAGCCTTAGTTACTAAGATACATAGAATGAAATTAGCTGTAAGCAAAAAAAAACATGTTAAATGATACTTTTAGTTTAGACATAATTTCAAAACAAAAAACCTGTTGAAGTTTTTAGCAAAGAACAGGTTTATAAAGACACAGCAGAAAACTTGGCACATGACTTAGCATCTTCTAAACAAATTCATTCTAAACACTTAAATAGTTTAAAACGAAAGCACGATCATCAATTGAAAAAGGTAAATGAGGGAGTAAAGAAGGCAAGAAGAGAAATTCGTCTGCTGAAAGAAAAAGTAAAGTAACAAGAATCTAGCATTGAGCATTTAAGATACCGAACCAAGGTATTGTAGGTAAAAAATAAAGGACAAACAAACTATCTTCCACAACTGAAATCGACGGAACGTGAGCTATCAAAAAAAAATCTTGTGGAAGCAGAAAACATGAGCATAGAGAAAACTAAAACAATAAATCAGTTAAATAGTAAAATATCATTGATGAATGACAAATATAATACAATTAAAGAAGAGGCTTAAAACAGTTCTTCATAGGTTTTAAAACTGAAATCAGACTTAAATGAATCTATAAATTCAATTGAATACTGTCAGCTACTTTTGCGGGATAATGACAACATGTCCATATTTGATGGCAAGAAAAGGGCATTCAAACCAGAGTTTCGAATAATAGTAATGAATATATCCAATTTTAATGTTGCTACAGAAAATATTTCCAATGCAATAAATGAGTCTCTTAAGTTGGCTGGGAAAAATTACAACAAACACCTTCAAGAAAAACAATCGTTAATATAGGTATCAGAAAAAGCTATCATCAGCAGCATCCAAGTTGGCAAAACCCTTCAAGATAAAGAAATGACAACTTTATATTCTGATGAAACTGGGAAATTCGGAAAAACCTATAATAGCTATTTCATCACTGATAAAGATAAAAATGTTTACATGTTAGGTCTCCGTGAAATGAGTAACAAATCTGCTTCAACAACTTTAGACGCGTTTATGGAAATTTTGAATGATATATTAGATTTATGCGATAAAAACCTTGAAAGCAATGCTATATCACATGGCTACCATATTCTCTGTAACATAAGAGACTTTATGAGTGATAGGGCAAAAACTAATATTGCATTTACCAATTTATTGGTTGATTATAGGAAAGAGATTATGCCACAGGTTGTAAATAGTTGGGAAGATTGTTTTGAGGAACAGAAAAATGCTTGTTCTTTTGTAAATAACTTTTTGTGGATTGCATTTATTAGTAAATTTTGCAGAATGTTCGACACCTGCATTGAAAGATTTTGAAAATTTGCAAAGAGATATTTATGATAATGACATTATTTGTGAACTTGAAGAAAGGTTCCATGACGATGAGAGGAATGAAATTTTTATCTCTAAATTTGATGGGCAATTAATGACCTTTTTGAGATTTTGTGACAAAGCGTTTGCTAGAGGAGTTGATGAAAAGTGTGGCTGTCATAGTATTTAACAACTTATTGTCAGGATAAGGGTGAAAAGAATCACATAATATCATTTAGAGGCAATCGCTTAAACATTATATTTTTAATAGGAGAAAGTCTATTATCATAGACTCATTATTATTGATTTCTTAAAGAATGTACACGGAGAAAACAATTTTCTCAAAAAAGCAACACTGTCTCGTTGTTCTTCAAATGTAGTTATAGCAGAATTTTAAGTGCTTGGCCTTATTTAAAAAAAATAATAACAGGCCCTTTATGGAGACTTATTGAGGAGAATAATCATGTGTTAAACATGAATATTCATTATGAGACCCTATTAGAATTTCTAGAAGAAAATAGTAAAGATTCAGGCGCGTTTGTAAGTTGTGAACAATTCCCTTTCGATGAGAACCTTGTACATAAAGACGAGATTTTTGAAAACCTTTAAAATGCCCCACGAGAAAATTGACTCAATAGGTTGCTCAAACATTGTTTTCTTTTTTTTATAAATTGTTAAAAGTAGCAATGCAAGATCAACTACCAGGAGGAAAGTTTTATATACCTAACCCAGATTTGTTAGAGGAAACACTCTGTGTCATTCCCCATAACAAGCTGCCCGAGAGGGCTTTTGGAATGCTCGATTTCATGGTTCGTCATAGACCAAATGCAAGTATACTGACAAATGAAGCATTTATTACATTTTCATTTAACAAAACACGTGGCTGGATGGACACATTACGGGCTGAGGAACGTAATGATTTGTTAGGTAAGGCAATGAAACAAGACGAGAATGGAGAGCTCAGTTTAGACAAAGGTGCAAAGAGATAGAGAAAAGTAGGCTCAAATCCTTAAAAGAAAAACAAGAAGGTTTAAGAAAACGAAATGAAAACATTTACAAAAGAAAAGAACAGCAGACTTCTGATATTTTTTTATGGCTTATGGCAATGTGCAAGTGTTGCAGATGAAATTCTAAAATCAATACCAAAAAAATCCGAAAAATATAAAGCACTAGTTGCACAATTAAGATTCAGGAAAAATGTTCTCAAGCACTTTAATAAAGATAAATCAATTTCAATGCCTCATCAAAAGAAAAACCACACAGTTTGGATGTGCTAATTAGAATTTAAAAAAACTAATAGAAGATGCTTGCAGTAAGGAAATTCAACCATCACAAAAAGTTTCATCATAAGCTCCAATTTTGGTTGGAAAAAAAGTCAGACATACATTTAATGATGGACCGTATGATGGAAAAGTAATATCTACAGTTCCACGATTTCCAGATTTCTATAACATTATATATGATTCAGATCTAGACATGGAAGGGAAAATAACAGAAAAAACAGCTTTTTACACATACATACTAATGGATGATTATAGGGCTAAGAAATTAGAGATTATTCCTGAAGTGGTATTTCCAAAAAAGCCGCTGGTTCCAGATTTATTATTAACACAAATTATGAGGCACATAGGGAATGTGGTCAATTCATTTTATTAATACATTGTTCGTGCACAAGAAGTGCACTTGATTTGTTATGTTTTTTATGCATGCATTTTTCTTTTTGTATACCAGTCTTCTGTTGCACAATCAATTACATACATTGTACTATTATAACATCAACTTTCATTTTAATATTCATTCCAATTTTAAACCCCATTTAACATCAATATATTTACAGGGTGTGTTGATTTCAGAATACTGGTAAAAAAATTAAAATGTACCTGTATTTCCTCTAGCACTACATACCATATTGTTATAACCTTCAGACCACATTTGAAAAAAGTATGTTGGTAGAACCACAGGTCATTATTTTGCCTATATATACTTACTGAAACCATGCAAACTAGAATAAACAGAAGTTTTGTAGAACAATTTTGTATAAGTTTTATTAAATAAACACATTTTCAATGGGGTACAAAAGACATATGTTTAATATTTTTTCTTTACATTCATCAAGTTGGAGAGGTTTCACTTTTTAATGTTATAAACATGTTTTTGACATCTGTCCTCCTCAAGCAGTGTAAACGTGCCCATGCATCAATTGATCAATGAAGAAAAATACTACTTTTTTACTATTCATCATAATTTTCATAAATTTAATCTTACAAGCCCATGCCATATATTTTATGACACTATGGAGTATAGATGTTTAAACACTTTCCAGTTTCACAATTTATTTTCTTTATTTTAAAATTATATATGCATTTATCTATGGAAGGTTCCTGGTTGCTTGTGTATAGTTTTGTTTGTGGTGAACATATCTATTTATGACAAAAGCATGTATTATGACCTTTTATATAGTTACATTTGTAACATTGTATATGAAATGCAAACAAAGCCAACTAAGTAGAAAAATAATAAAGTGTTTCCACTATTTTTGAATTTCAAAATCTTTTATTAAAGTACCGTTATGCATATTGGTCAAGTCATATTCTTGATACTAGGAAAGACCTTTTCAAGTATTTTTTATTTGAAATAGATTTATTTGTAATTTAATAGTAGATTTCTTTCTTTTTTCAGTGTTCAGTTGCTAGAAGGTTGGAAAGAGTAGAGTTATAGCTGAAATTTCTTTTCTTTTTTAATCCGAGCAATGAGCCTATTATTGGTTGCAATTAAAAGCTATTTTTAAGTGTTTGAAATGAAATTTTTGACGCATCATGTGCAAGATAAGGCTGAAATGACATTTTTCGAAACAGAATAATGAGAATCAGTTTTATAGAAAACGACTCCAATTGGATATTTCGTAAAATGACTGTCATTTTGTTATTTCTGAAGGTAAATTTAAAATTTAAACTGTTTCTATCTTGTTTTTTTATTAATGGATTCAACATTACATAGTTTTTTTCACACAAAGAGTGGTTTTGAAAAATTCATTTTCCATCCCTATATAATGTTGTAATGGCGAGTCTTATCTGAAAATAAGCCTTGTCAATCTGATAAGCCACCCAAAACCAAATCATAAACTAACAATCGAAATTCGTTTGGCCATCTCGCTTAATCTGTTTCCTGGTTATAGGCCTACTTGTCAAAGCTTAAACAGTTTCTTGTTTTTTTCTAAAACTTATGATTGTTCCAAGTCGGAAAAACGATGAAATTAATTCCGTAAAATGAATTCGTTGTTTGTTATCTGCAGAATATTAAAAGAAATATGAAATATCTCTGTATTGTGAAAGTTTTTATTTTCTCTATGTCTGATAATAATGATAATCTGTTATTCAAACAAATTGTCCTAGAATTAAAAAATCATGACAACGACGCGTCGTCACTTAAAAGGATCACGATCGCTTTTGGCGATCAAGTTAAAATTTCTATCTATGTATCACTTGTTAACCTTCATACAAACAAAAGTTATGATATTATGCATTGTATTTAGAACAGCACCAAACTGTGTGCTAAACCTTTTAGCACTGGCGTAGCCATTTCTAATTTTTCTAGAATATTAATTATCATAAGACATATTGTTTGAATAACACAATTTGATAGTAAACCAATCGTAAGTTGTGGGTTAACCATCGTAGGATACACCTTACCTTCCACGTTACACTACTTTTTAAAAATCTATTTTAACTAGTCAAACATCTGGTAAAATGTACGCCAAATTGATATCGTGTTTGAAAATCATATTATAACTGGTCATAATTAATTTTATTAAAAGGTGGGCCAGGAACATATGTTAGTTATACTAGTCCCAAGTTGGGCTAAGGTGTTTACGGTATGTTAATTTTTTTTTGTAGATTAACAAACAAAATAAATTATTGTATACTGAATTCGACAATTACCCAAGGTCATGTTTTTAGCGATCCTCCTTATGCTCCTCCTACCTTTAATTGTACCATACACACTTGATTGAACATGGTGTTATTAGTGTTTTTAGAAATAAACCTAAGATGTTTTCGATAACTAATGTGATGACGTAGTAGACAAGAATTCGAGGCTTTATACCCGTGGCTTTAGATTGTGAAATACATCAATTAATCTACCATGTGAGAAAGATTTGCATTGAGTTTTATTTAAGTAACCTTATAATAGGGTCATATATTTCACACTTCTGAATATAAGTTATTTGAGTGGGATGACACCGTCTGTATTCCATACTTTTGTAATAGTCTGAAAACTAAGAACAAAACCATATTAAGGATGTTATTGTCTACAAATACTAATATACTCGATCAATTATGCGAATTGCAAAAAAATACCATTAAAAACCTCATAAATTAAAATAAGTTAATGGCCATGTCGACTCTTTTGATTGACGGCAATTCAAATTACGTTTAGTGGGATAAATGAGAACTGAGAAAATGAGAACTGATGAAATCTGCAGCCCATTGTGAAAGGACGTAAGAAAAATGGAGGAAAAATGAAAGCGCACTTGCGTTTTAAACAGGCATTATTATTTACAGTTGTTCCACATACATTAACCGTGACATGTTTTGATTTTTGGTTCTATGTATAGACAAGCAGAACTAAAAATAAACCAACCATCGAAAATGCATTTCCATCGAAAACACCTTACGATACCATACGTTCAAAAGCTAAATTTTAAAGCTTAAAAAAATAATGACAACATGACTTACAATTGCGACCCTTTTGCGCATCACAGCCGTCTAACCTGCTGGAGTGGCTTTAATTTCTTCATGAAGTAAGTATACTGATGAGCTTCTCGCACGTTCTGATTTCTTTACCTGATGTTAAAAGAGGACTTATAGTCCTTTATTTTAACCAGCATTTATCAATTTAACTTATTTTTCCTATAAATTGTAAAGACAATATTCAAAATATATCCAATTGGATTTGTTATATATTCGACCGAAAAGGGTGGTTCTTATTACGGATTAAATAAAATAAATTAAATAAAACTAATCACGAACCATGTGTTTTACAAATATTATAAATAACGGGTAAAGTTTCTCTAGAGCAACTACCCTTAAAACCCCCAAACCTTCAAAAACAGTTGCCGCTACAAAGTTTACAATTTATTTCCATACCCAGTTCTTATTCTTTTTATGTTGTAGTCAAAATATTCTTCTTATTAGTACATCCTATTTTCCCAATTAATTCCTCAATATGGATAAAATACTTATCATTCTGGTCGTAAAGCTAATAACCAATTAATCAATCCATGGATTATTACAAAATATTCATTCGAATTCAAAAATTTGGGATGATTGTCATGTGATTGTGAATATTTTAAAAACTATGATAATCTGTTTGTGGTATTTAGCATAAATCGTTTGAACAATTCTCAGTTTCGACCCTATGGTATCAAGAAGGTTCACACGCTTAGACTCGATCGGAAGCCTGACCACGCCTGATCAAAATACATTTTATAACAAATTACAATGGTTTTGCAAGTTACTATCTATATTGAAACTGTGTTTTGTTAAGGCTGAACAGAGTGTCATTTCTAACACGACAAAATGTAAGAATACCTTATTTCAAGTTAGTTTAAAGGCTCCATGTTTGTCAGAGCAAAAGATTTAAATGTACAAAGGTAACATAGAAAGCAAAATACTAACACATTACAAATACAAACCCAAAATCAACACCTGGCCAGAAGACTACACAAGATTTTGGACACGCGATTTATAGGATAATCAGTTGCAGGAGTGCTGCAGAACGTATCAGATTAAAGACGTGCCCGGAACAGTTTCGCGCACCAGTTATCTGACTGTGTTTCAGCACGAGTGATATTTTCAACATTCACGATACACGATAGATTATACTGTATTACATGACCAATATTTAATAGGCCGTCGAGAAATTAGAAGAACTTTGTTTTATATGTCAATACATGTCAATACTAGCGTCGCTAGACATGCATTGTGAAGTAACTTCCAGGGTGTGAAAGAACTGAATTTATTTTACAAGCAATTTGCTAGAATTTTTTTTAATGGGAAATATCGTTATTCTTAATCAATATATTTCCGCATTTCTGAGTCATTATGTAGTTTCTCGAGTACCCCTAGTGTCGCCTCACGTTTCATAGCTAAGTAGAAACCAAAATGAACCCTTCTACCCGCACCAGTATTCCCTGCCACCCCGGTATATAATCACATTGCAGAGGTAAATCTGTCAATTTTTCGCCTAGTGTTGTACGCCTCGCGGATATCTTTAGTGGTTGGATTTTATTATTCTTTAACAGCGAAGTATTTTATTATGGGTAAAACTAAAGATAAAAGATAAATATAAGACTAAGATTCTTGTCGATGATCACGTATTGCTTAGCGACATAAGCGACACAGAAGTAGATACTGTGGTTGATAAGCATGAGGCCGTTAATAATATTGAGGAATCAAATGTTTCTAGTTTAATTATTAAACCATCACAAGGTCTTGATTCAGAGGATAACTCTCAAGTTTTTTGCACCGCTATACCTTTGTATGACACAAGGGGTACGAAATTTAATACTTCCGGTTTTAGTGGTACCGGGAACAATACCAGCAGTGCGGCATCGTGTACGGCAACTAAGCCGTGTAGTGCTCCAGCTCAGAATGTGCATTTCTCGGAACATGTAAATATTTTCAGTAATTCTGATGATGCGGTAGGAAAAGAGCCAGTCAAAGAGGAAAGTAAAATACCTCGTTTGAAAAATATGGGTAAGACTGGCGAGGGACGTGAAATACCTCTTATTCCACGGTTCCATTCCTCTAATGTTGTTCAAATTGGGAAACGTCAAATGCCTCAAAATTTTACGGGTAAACCGTTGATTAGAAAATTTAGTGCTAATGGAGACGATAGAAGGCAATTTTTCTGGCCCGAAACTGAAGTTGTTGATGATGTAAGCTCCACAAGGAAGAGATCTATACTAGCCTCTTCATACGGTAATGTTGAGGCCTCTATCAACCCTAAGCATAGTAGGTTTAGTGATGGGCATGATTTTTCTGTCGTAGAAAGTGATGATGAGTCTAGTTATGATTGCGATGATGGTTTATAAAATATGCAACCCTCAGATTTATCCGAGTTTGTTCAGGATGGTATGTATAACCCTGACTTTGTCGATAATGTTAAAAAGACTGCTAATGAAGAGTTAGTATGTATCAATGAGGACTCTGAGTTTTTTTATTTTACAAACCTCCAATACGGAGATACTGAGAAAACTTCCCCACCTTTTCTTGAGGGTTTAGCTGCTAAAGTTAATCTTGTCTATACCAAAACACCAGAAGTTGAAAAATTAGAAAAAATTGTAGAAAAATTTCCACGGCCTCAAAATTGTGATCTACTTGTCGTACCTAAAGTGAACGAGGCGAGGAGCTATGGTATGATTTAAATAGACTAAACAGATCCAATGATTTGGCTTTGCAGAATATTCAAAAATACTTATTGGGTGTCATGTCTGCTCTCACTACAGTACTCAATGAAATTGTGTATAGTAAGCAGAACAATTCTGCTATTGATTTAAAAAAAGGGTCATGAAAATTTATTTTATGCTTTAACCCTGTTGGGATTTAGTTCATATGAACTTAGTATGAGGCGTAGGTTTACTTTAAGGCCATATATTAATCCATCCTACAGGAATGTTTGTAGGCAGACACAGCCACTTTCCTTTTGTTTTGGGGATAACTTGCCTCAATCTTTAGACAATATTTTTAAAACTAATAAGATAAAAAATAAGCTGCAGGGTAATACTAGAAATGTTGTTAATTTTCGTGGGGGTTTCAGAAATAGAGGCTATTTGAGAATGAGAGGTTCAGGTGGCCAGTTGCGAACAAATCAATCTAATAGAACCTATAGTAATTTTCGCCAATCTGGTACTTCCCAGATAGCAACACTACGTTGGCCATTTGTTGGCATGGTTGGTAAATGGTTGGCGTTGGCGTTCTAACATCGGCCCAACGTTGGCCCATCGTAAGGTGACCAACTGTTGGCTTTCCAACATCGACCCAACGTTAGCCTATCGTAACGTGACCAACTGTTGGCGTTCCAACGTCAACCCAACATAAAATGTCCAGACACAAAAATTAATGCTCGATTAAATTAAACAATGTAAATGGAAATATATGACATACAAAGTGCAGTTAATAATCAAATATGAGTGCATTTAGATCATACGTTTTATAACCTTGCTAATTAATTAATTAATTCAACACATGTGGGACATCTTGGATATATATTTATAGTTAAATCTGATGACCTATAAATTGTTAGAACAATTAGTGTGCAGATTAGACGCGGGGCATTAGTATCATATTGAAGATCATCTGTGTTAGGAATTCACATCGGTAGCCATTTTGAATAGCTTGTAGTATTTTATTTAACACAAAATAGAATGTAAGTTCATGCAATTCTCAGTTTTTTTATTATTAACCATGTATGTTTAAAGCTAAAATATTCAGTTTTTTATTAATGAGCAATGTATGTTATTTAACTGCATCCTACTTTTCCACAGGCTTATTTTGTTTGTTTGTTTATTTTTCAACTTGTGTTTATTATATTTCGTAACATAATACAAATATAAAACATATAAGTCTTGTAAAAAAATATTCCAGAAAATATACATGGAAGAATTAACACATTTGTTTTATTTATATACTACAGTATACTAGTATTGCTGAATAAATCATCGAGGCCAATGTTACAGAATAGGATAGGCGTACAATTTAGACTTATAAGTAAAAACAATACATGTACGCTAGAAAGGGCAAGGGATAAAAGATCCTACGGAATGTCCAGTAATACGTTTACATAAAAAAATTACAATAATAACAAAACAAAATGACAAATGAAAATACAACATTGAAGGCATTTTTATGACAAAAATATATTTTACATTCTATATTCCATTTTTTCAGGGTATGTGAGGAAGAAGGAACTAAGGGTTAAGCAAGTGACAGTCATATTGACAATTTACTAAAGGACTGGTTAAAATTCGCAAGAGATATACATGTCATGCATGTAGAGTGGTTAGAAAAAAGTCTTTCGTAAAAAAGAGAAGAGAAGCTGCTGATAGAGCTGAATTGGAATAAGTTGATCATAAATTTAATGTTCTTGTAATTGACAACCAACCAAAATATACATTGTATATACCAACACAAATTTCGGTGTTTTATAGCAGAGATCACTGATCCTTTTACTTGTTTAAAAAACGATAAGTACAAAACAAGCAATTTTGAGCTATTGACTGAGAAAATCCCACACAAACTTGTTGGTAAGATGTAGGCAAACTGCGTACTTAGCAGGCTAAATCAAGTTGGTCCAACGTTGGCCCAACCTAAACTCACACACAAGCATGTTGGCAAGATGTTGGCAGTGTGCAGTCTTAGTTGGCTATGTCTCATGGGGCCAACGTTGGCCCAACCAGTTGGTCCAACGTAGGGCTGATGAGCAAAATTACATTGGGCCAACGTAGTCTGCCAACGTTGGCCCAACGAAGTTGCCATCATTAACCCAACGTTGGCCCAACGTGTGATTGCTATCTGGGTTGTTCTCATGAAAACAGACCAAGGAATTTTGGAAATGCTATTCCAGAAAACCCCAAGCAGTCCAATGGCAGTCTGGTACAGAAATAAATCATGTAAATATCTGTAGGTAAAATCTCTTCTTGTTTTAATAAATGGCAAGAGCTCACTTCTGACCCTTGGATTTAACAAACTGTCATGGGCTATCAAATTGAATTTGATAGTTTTCCTATCCAGAACGTCAAGCCTAGAATCCCCATGTGGTCTGTGGAGCAGTCTGATCTTATTTCTAATGAAGTATATAAGTTATTGGAAAAAGGAGCTATATTTGAAGTGGAGGCTGAACATGGTCAGTTTTTATCTAATTTATTTTTGGTTCAGAAAAAGAATGGTGATAGGAAACCAGTTATTAATTAAAGAAAATTAAACAAGTTTGTCAAGTATCATCACTTTTAAGATGGAAACAATTGAAACTTTGAAAAGAATGTTAAATAAAAATGATTTTTTGTGTTCTTTAGATTTGACCGATGCTTATTTTTCTATTTTCATAGATAAAAAGGATAGAAAATACCTTCGTTTTCAGTGGAATAATAAGCTTTATGAATTTGTCTGTTTATGTTTTGGGCTTAAGACAGCTCCAAGGATATTTACTAAAATGATTGAAGTTTCAATATCTTATTTACGTGAGCTCGGCATCAGACTTTCGTCTTATATTGACGATTCCATAATTGTAGGGGAGGACGAGAGCCCTTGTTTTAACAATGTCATATGTACAACACAAATGTTGGAATCTTTAGGATTTATCATCAACCTAAAAAAATCTCTGCTTCAACCTAGTCGTCAGATTTTATACTTAGGATTTGCATGAAATACAGAGACTAGGACTATTTGTTTAAAAAGTTGAAAAAATACTATCGGCCAGTATGTTTGTGCTTTCTAAACGTAAGTTTTCTATAAGAAAACTGGCTAGTTTGATAGGCATGCATGTTTCAGTTTTTCCAGCAGTTTTATTAGGAAAGTTTTACTATAGGCAACTAGAGATTGAGAAAATTAATGCTTTAAGAATACAGAAAGGTGCAATTTGTCTAACTGAAAGTAGAAAGACCGAGATTAGGTGGTGGATCAACAATATCCAGAAACATAATGGTCGATCTATTAAACTTGATCCTATTTATTTCACCATTTTTACAGACGCCAGAACTCTGGTTGGGGTGCCTGGTGTGGAAGTAAACTAGTTCATGGTGTATGGTCAGAATCTGAAGATTTAAAACATATAAATCTTTTGGAATTAAATGCTATTTGGCTATCTTTATTAGCTTTTGCTTCTTCATTACAGAATGTGCATATATCTATTAAGTGTGATAATTCCACTGCTGTAGCCTATATAAATAATTTAGGTGGAATTAAGTCAGAGAAGTTGAATAGTCTGAGTAAGCAGGTTTGGTTGTGGTGTTTTTCTGTCTGCTTTTCATATAGCAGGCAAGGAGAATATCCAAGCAGATTTTTTTATCTAAAGTAAGAATGGAACAGAGTGGTCTATTAATGATGAGGTATTTCAGTCACTGGCAGAAAATTTTGATTTAAACATTGACTTATTTGCTTCTCAAGATAACAAGCAATTGGATATATATGTTTCCTGGGGACCAGATAAGGTTGCTTTTGCCAATAATACTTTCTCTTGATTGGAGTTTTTTAGAATATAATATTTATGCTTGTCTTCCTTTTTCTTTAATTGACAGAGTCTTGGAGAAAATATCAAGAGAGAAGCACAAGGTTGGTATGTTGTTGATAGCTCCTTATTGGCCAACACAGGCTTGGTTCCCAAGCCTTCTTAAAGTTGGCCAAATGTCCCCCTTTGAGACTTCCAGTAACAAAATCGTTAGTAAAGTCGTCAGTAGACAACAGTCCTCATCCTCTCTGGCAAAAACTTCATTTAACCGCCTGGTGGATTTGAAGGAAAATTATCAAATTCAGGCTTTTCTGAAGATAGTATAAGTATTATTACTGCTTCATGGAGAGGAGGTACCATAAAACAATACAGTGCATGGAATTATCGGCAAATTGGTGCATGTCTAATTCATTAGATCCAATTATTGTAGTGTTCAGGATTTAGTTAATTTTTTATCTATACAATTCAAAAAAAGGAAAATCGTACAGCATTTTGAACACTTATAGATCTTCTATTTCTAGTGTTCATTGTTATATTGACAGAGTTCCTATTGGTCAACATGAAATGGTCAGGTTTTTCAAATGTTTGTCTAATTTAAAGCCGCCTATGACAAGATATTCAGTAACCTGGGATGTGGATCAAGTTTTTTCTTTCTTGGAATCTTTATGGAATCTAGATGATTTAACTCTCAGAATTTTGTCCTGTAGGACTGTAGCACTGGTGGCTTTAATACTGCACAGAGATCACAGACCATACAATTTTTGGATATTTCTAATATGCAACTAGATTCTAGGGGCATTACCTTCTATTTGGATAGACTTACTAAAACTGATAAACCCGGACACTTTAGATCAAATTTCATTCCTATTTTTCCAAACAACAAAAACTTGTGTGTGGTTACATCAATTAATGCTTATATTTCTAGAATGGCAAATAAAATGTCGTCAAAGATACCAAGGTTAACAAAAAAGTTTTCTTCGCCAGACGCGCGTTTCGTCTAATAAAGACTCATCAGTGGCGCTCAACCCAAACAATATGTAAAAATCCAAATGATTAAGATGTCGTAGAGCTTTTATCACCAAAATTCCAAAACGTTATATCAAATCCGGCTAAGGCTATCTACACCTTGATATAGAAAAAAAACCTTAGAATTAAAATATTTTGTGAAATTTGTGATACTTATTGTGTTGATTGTGATAATTATTGTGCGCATTTAATACGATCAGCTGTATCGTCTAAACTCATATCGAAAGGATTTTCTTTAAAAAATATAATTAACTGTGGCTTATGGCGTTCCGAGAATACTTTCAAGTTTTATTTGAAAAATATCGATGTCAAGGTGGAAGATGTGAATTGTTCTGCATTTAAAATAACAAATTCTCTTCTATCTAAATGAAAGTTTTTTGTTCCAGTGTTGTGATAGAAGAGTTGTAACTTTATTCTGTTGATATCTATTGGACATTTGATATACACCAGTTTTTATAGCTATAGCTTGTTATGGTTTTTTTTTTAAATACATGTCTGTAATTACAGCTGTTTGTTGTTTTATTTTAAGCCTACAATCATTTTGTGGTAGTCTTCGAAACCTTCTTTGAAGTCTACATAATGACTGAAATTCGGAAAAATATTAAGAATTTAAAAATCATACAAATTTGATAAAATGCAGTGTGATTTTAATTCTTAAGAGATATATTGAAGCATGGAGGAGTCATTACCCACCTTGTTTGGTACATTTTACCCACCCTTAATTTGGGGTTTCTCAGACTATTTGGATCATTCTAGTCTCTGCTCAAACTGACGGATTTACCTGTGCAATGTGATTATACACCGGGGTGGCACGGGATACTTGTGCGGGTAGAAGGGTTTATTTTGGCTTGTACTTGGCTATGAAACGTGAGGCGACACTAAGGGTACTCGAGAAACTACATAATGTCTCTCCATGCTTCAATATATCTCTTAAGAATTAAAATCACACTGCATTTTATCAAATTTGTGTGATTTTAAAATTTTATTGCTGTTAATTTAATAAAGAACAATCGCACACTAAAGTGTATGTAATCTTTAAGTAATAATTGCATCTCTTCCTACATTCGTTATAATAGACTTATGAAGAACATATACAATAGGCACACACACATATATATAACATACAATTAATATAGAAAACAAAAAATAATAAAAAAATATCACTTCTTTTGTGTTGTCAAAATATGTTTAAATGGTAAAAATTTAAAATTCATAAATGAAATTCTGCAATTACATCTTCGACAGTCATCCCCAGTTTTGGATTGTACGGTCGGACACAAAGTTTCCTTTAGGACTCTTAGTCCCAGGAGGTAATAATGCTAAATATACTGGGGTGTCAGCTCCTACAAATAGAATAACAATAATATTGATAAAGTCTCCTAACGTTGTGATAGATTGTATTATTTCTTAGATATGATTGATATATTGTTTGTTCTTTTACTTCCAGCGAAAAATGCATTTATATTAAAAGCATAATTAATATTCTTCACCAAATGTTTTTGCTATTGTTTCATTTACAAATTAAATGTCACCGAAGGTAACAAGGTTAATTCAGATAGATGAATGCATGTTTTGTTTTCTAAAGATGAAGTTAAAGAAATAAAAATATCATCAGAGCGGATGATTATTCTAGTATTTTCATAGAAGTAGAGCATTAGCAATCAATAGTTTCGACCCTGGGATTCACAATACGGATAGCTTTTAAATACCTTGATAGGCTGCATTCAGTTAAGTGTTATATTGCCACGGAGAGGGGAGTAAGAGTTAATTTCAATTAGATTGGACAGGCAACTATTTACGATACTACCTTGTTCGATTGTCTTGTGACCTTTGTGTGATGTCATATCTGTATCTACATAACCAGGACAACACTGAAAGACAAATATAAAGTGATTGTATTTTACTGGTTAAATTTTGACAAACGTATTGCAAGTATTTCTGCGAGTTAGTTAAGTTATTTCATTTCTTATTTTGAGTGACCTATGAGAAATTAAGTTACTAAGTCATTTATATATGACGGATTTTAAACACTTGCATTTTTACAGGTGTATGTTAACTGTTATTTTTAAAGTAAACCACCTGTTATCTGTTTTCTTAAAAATTAACATTGTTGTTAACTGTTATAATGAAAATAAAAACCCTGTTTGATGTTAATAGTATTGCCCTTCGATGATATTCTGCTGTTATCTTTTTTTCGATTTTTGAACTCACTGTTATCTGTTTTTCGATTGTTGAATTTACTCTTTTCTGTTTTCTCATATAAATTGCTGTTATCTGTTATTATTATTTTAAATTTACTGTTATCTGTGTTGGGAAAAATAAAAAACTGTTAACCTGTGAATAGACCCCACCAGTACATATTTACTGTTTACAACATAAATACAAAGTTTGTTTCTTGCTGTGTAAAGTGCAAACGGGTTTTAAGTGGGAATGTAGTATTTTTGTTATATAACATTTATGCAAAGGAAAGTACACAAATTTTAAAAACTCTTTGAAATCTTGATCACTTGAAAAATGTGTTACTAAATAGTACCATACTTTGCAAAGGACAATAAACCAGTTGAAAAGCTACCTAAACTAGTCTACGAATACATAAAACAGCCACTAATGCCACTTTTAAAAATGAAAATGACGTAAAAACAATTCTACTTACAGCATTAACAACAATATCTGCTCTTGAGTCAGAGTTAAACTGCCTTTGTTGGATAAAAGACATCACAGTCACGCCCACCTTAGACATACCATATGCAGAGCTAGGAAAGCCTTGTTCTTGATGTTTGTCAGTCTGTGCGGCGCTGAAAATATATTTGTGTTTTAAGCAGTTTACTTGGCTTACGAGTGCCTGCGTACATAATTTAACTTTCAAAATAAAAAAATATGTTTAGAAATTTGTTTTGTCTATGGATTATACAATATTGATATGCCTCGTTAAATTAAAATAATATTTTTGTTATCTTTGGTAATTTAAGGTTGAGTCCATTAACTTTTTCATACCAAACCACCATCGGCGACATCTAGCAAGGTGTGCCCGACAACAGCCATAACTCACAAAGATTACAATCTTTCCTGGCGAGGTCGGTTGATCTTAAGCGTAAATGTATCCCCCCCACCCCCACCCCCACAACTCCAAGGCAAAAACTTCATTAGAATCTGCAACTGCTAACAGATACCATGTCTGGCAAAATTACAACTGGTTTTTAACAGATTTTATTATCTGTTCCATGAAGATTATTCTAGTTAAATAACGATCTTCGGTATTATAGATAGATAGATAGTTTTATTCAGATTCATACATATATCCACAGTTTTACACAATGCAAACATACATTATTAAATTACAGTCATACAATATGAAACATAATCTTATGACATCTTATTTGCAATAAAATTTGCCATGAATGCATCTAGGCTAGTTTGTTAAAATTTAATTGGTAGCCATAAAAAAAGTAAAAAAGTAGGTTGTGTCTGAACCTGGGATAAGCCCATTAAAGCTTTACAGCTTATTTCCAATGGGGTCCTTTAGTGTACCCTGCTTGATTAGGGCTAAAACCAAAAACTTACAAGTTGGCCGACGCAAGATTTAGGCAGGCAAATTGAAATTTATAAAAAGTAAAATGTATAACAACTACTAAATATTAATAAATAAATTCACTTTCAAAGTTTTCTTTCATTTTTTCAAAAAGGAATTTTTTGATACTTGATTTAAAACTATTAGCATTTTTAATTCTTTTCAGTTCTAACGGTACACTATTCCAGTCCTTAATGGCCTTATAATAAAAGGTATTTGATGATTGAGAATTAACTTGAGGTACATAAAAATTAAACTCACTTGTCCTTGTATTATAAGTGTGGATATCTGAAAGTTTTACAAAATTACTCTTCATATATCTAGGGCACTTATTATAAAAAATTTTATGTGCATGATTTAAACGCATTTGTTGTACTCTTGATTGTACATTCAAAAAACCTTTTGAAGAGAAAACAGAATAATCAACCCTTTTCATATTATCAAATCCATTAATGAATCTTATAATCTTATTTTGCATAACTTGCAACTCTTTCTGTAAAGATTTATTAATACCACAATACCACGAAGAACATGCATAATCAAAATGACATTGTATGAGTGCCATGCTCAGTGTCTTTCTTGCATTTGTAGATAAGCTTTTGGCATTCCTGTAAAGAAACTTCAATCTAGCATTGGCTTTTTGTATGATGTTTTTGACAATGATATCACCAGAGATAAATTGGTCAATATTTATGCCCAAGTATTTTACACTTTTTTGAAAATTTATAGTATGTTCATTACAGGTCACAGAGAATTCCTTGACTTTTCGCAGTTTACGTTTAGAACCGAATAAAATACACTCAGTTTTACCTAAGTGAAGTGAAAGTTTGTTGTCAACCAACCAATTACTGCATGATTGAAGTTCCCTTCCCAGTTTTTGAGATATTACATTTAGATCCTTATGCGAATATAAGATGGCACTGTCATCAGCATAAAGGAGCAGCTTGCAGTCAGACCCCACACTGGCAGACATGTCATTGACGTAGCATAAAAATAAAAGGGGACCTAGTATACTACCTTGTGGTACACCGCATGATACTTTACGAAAATCTGACTGGGTGCCATTTGCACTAATAAGTTGTTGCATGTCAGTCAAATATGATTCAAACGACTTAACAGATGTAACTCCCATAACTTTAAGTTTATTGCATAGTATATAATGATCTACTGTATCGAAAGCTTTTTGTAAGTCAAGCATTATCATGCCAGTGTACAGTCCGACTGCAGTCTGTGATTTTACATGATCTAATAAATGAATTAAACATGTATCTGTAGAAAAATTACCTCGGAACCCTGATTGCAGGTCATATAATAGATTGTTTTTAGTTAAGTATGACTCTAATTGACAATATACTGCTCTTTCTAAAATTTTGGAAATTATAACTAAGATACTAACTGGTCTGTAATTTCCGACCTCTAACCTGCTATTCTTTTTAAAAATTGGACAAACCCTTGCTTCTTTCATATCATCAGGTACGATACCACTTACAATAGATAGATTTATAATATATGTCACAGGTTTTGTAAGTACACTTGCTCCATCTTTTAGATATTTTGATGGAATACCATCCAGACCAGTGCTTTTACTTGCATTTAAATTTTCTAACTGTTTATAGACGAAGTCTTCGCTTACTGGAGCTAGTTCAAACTTCAAATTTTTTGAGAAAACTGATTTATAATATTTTCTAAAAATTTCTGAGGAAAAATGATAAATATTCCTTGCCTCCGGTAATTTTGCTACTAGTTTCTCAGCTACGCTTGTAAAAAAAATCATTGAAATAGTCAACTACCTTTTTCGAATCGTGACAAACTTCTCCATCTACCTGAATAACAATTTTGCTTGATTCTTTCGGTTTGTTACTATTACCTAAATTTTTCATATGTTGCCATAATGTTTTAGGGTTGTTTTTACATGTATTTTCTTCAATTTTGTTCTCAAAATATGTTTCTTTAGCTTTTTTAGTTTCTCTTTGAACTTTGTTTCTCAAACTACAGTAGTTTTTGTAGTCGATAGGATTTCCTTTTTTCTTATATTTTGAAAATGTTTTGTCCCTTTCTCTGATAAGTTGGAGAATTTCAGACGTCATCCATGGCTCTGTTCGCCCTTTTATTTTTATATCTTTAAAAGGTGCAACCTCGTTTAAAATTGAAGTAAATTTTTGTTTGAACTCAGCCCATGCAGCATTGACTTGTCTTTTTAGGAACAACTCTGACCAATCTAATCTTGAAAGTTGTTCAATAAAAATGTTTTTATCATAGTGTTTTGTTGATCTTATTCTTATTTTGTTTACAACATTAGTTTTACTTTTGACAACTTTTCTTGTACAATATGTAATACAATGGTCACTAACACCTGACAATAAAACACCAAATTGACTTATTTTCTCTTCATTACTCACAATAATATGGTCTAAAAGTGTTTACAACTATTTGTAATTCTTGTAGGTTCATTTATAATTTGTTTCATACTATATCTACCTAACATTTTGATAAATGATTTTGCTAATGATGACAATTTATTTATGAGACATATATTAAAATCTCCAAAAATAAAAGATTCACAATCTGGATTAATCTTCGACAGAGGTTCCTCAAAGTTGTCCATAAAATCAGTTTGTCTCGGTGGTCTGTAGATGTTCCCGATCAGAATAGGTTTTGTCTTTGGAAGAAATATATCGGTCCATACGGATTCTATCTTGTTGTTTTGAAGGTCTGGACGAGGAGAGAACGCAATATCACTTTTGATGTAAAGGCATACCCCTCCACCTTGTCGGTTTCGGTCTTTGCGAATGATGCTGTAGTTATCGATCCCGACTTCTGAGTTAGTGATACTGTCATCAAGCCAGGTCTCAGTGATGGCTAAAACGGAGGCTTTAGTCCGAGTCGCCATCATACGTATTTCTGACATCTTCGGTAGTAACGATCTGCAGTTAATATGTAAAAAATGTAAGCCTTTTGATGTAATGTTACCATAGAATGAATCGTCAGCATCGTCACGTCCTACTTCATGGAAAATTGAATTACTGGATGTTGTACGTTGGTCCATCGTTTGACCATATTCAATATCTTCGCTTTCGTTGAACGGCATTGTACTCGTCAAGCATCGATTGCACGTAAAATTAAATGTCAGATCTTCGTCAACGTATTTGTTATACTCAGCAACCGTGATACTTTGGGTGCATTTCACGTGAGTCCACTCGTTACAAGAATCGCACGTTACGCTTTGCTGGAACCAATCACCCCTTTCTTGCATATTGTACATGGGTATCTCGGTTTTATGGTGGTTTTGTTTGTCCCAGGGCCTGGTTGAGGATGTATGTCCCCACTTTGGGCAATTAATGTTTGTAATTTGTTCATATCATAGTACGTGTGGTAAATGTTCAGAGTTGAAGGAATTTCTATCGAGAAAGTTTTTTTCGTTGTTGTATGTGGCACGTTGTCTGGATTTTTCCATACCAATTTTGAGTTTGTTAAAGGTCCATTTGTCCCGATGACGTTATGGAACACTGGTCGAACTGATAAGTGTGATGTTAACCTAACTCCTATATTAAATAGGCTAAGGTTCACCGTTAGAAACATCAAAAATAGTCGAAAGTCCATGTGCTTCATTTTTATGCCTGCCACCATCTTGGGGCCGCTTATAACCAATTAAACGTATTGGTAGGTGCAGGTGTTGGGTAAACATTAAAAAGATTAAACCTCTCTTGGTGAGGAAATGGGCTTATTTAATGACAGACAATATACAATCTGAGCGTGAATAGGTAAAATCATACCCAATTTTAGATCAACTGACCTAAACGAAGAACATCTATGCAGTTATCTTCATCAACACAAATAACGAGCAATAGTTTCAAATAAATACAAATAAAAGAAAATGAATACTCACTCAATAAACTTTTGAATAAGAGCTTTCAGTTGGTCCATATTAATATCAGCCCGTTTGAATTTGGATTTTATATCTTCACTACACTTTGAGATTGACATCTGAGAAACCATACTGGATACATTCACAACCCTGCAAAGTAACGAGGAAAAAAAAGTAAGTGTTAAAGTCAAATGCACACCGGATTATTGGATAACAACACATCACGCTTTTTAAACAGTTATAACAAACTAGACGTTCACTTTACTGTTTGCAACTATTTTATCCGCGTTTAGCGAGTCTCTAATACGTTATTAAACCATTTGAGATTCCCAATATAAAAAGATACATGTACACTATTTAATTTAAGTAATATTTCGAATTTCGGAACAGGCTATACCATATACAATCGGTTGGGTCTGTTTACGACTTATAAACCCCTTGTGAATGGTGTAAAAATACCCCAAAACAGGTTATAGAGTATAACCTGTTCAGAAATTGGAAATATTACTTATAATTTAATTTTAACTATAAACCTTAAATTGTAATAGTAAAAAAGATGACGTTATGGGACTATTTGAATGTTAACGGCGTAAGAATAGGTCATGTAACGAACGCAAGTTATATCGTATAATATGGGTTGACCCATTTGAATTGGCCAATCAGATTTCAGCCTACAAAGCAAATTATAAATCATACAGCAATAAAGTTTATTATACCAAAATGATAACTGTTTTTCCTAGAAATTTAAATTACGAACAGAGTTCCCGTTAATGTGTTTATTAACTAGCATAAGCAAATATAGAGACCGATAAAAAGTATCACTTTAAGTGAAAAAAAACTGGATATTTTCCATGTTCGAACTTCGTTTATGTCAAGATAATATACTTTATAGTTATTACTCGGCAGTATACTGATAATTACTCGGCGGTACACATCCGTGGGAACACATATTGTCATTAAGTAACAGTGTGTTGCCTTATATAGGCCTGACCCACAATTATAATCTTTTCAAGTTAATATTTTGAACTGAAAGAATTGTGATTGAAATCAAAAAATTTCTTATCAAATAAATTACCTTGCATGTGGTCGGAGAAGAGGAAATAGTGCATTACAGACATTCAATGTTCCAAAAAAGTTAGTTTTATTTGTCACGGTAGCCTGTTCTCCAAATGGTGCTGTGGAATCGCTCTAATAAACAAACAATGTTATGCGTCAGAAGGATGCAGTGTTCTGAATCGACAATTTGTTCTCGATGAAGAAGAGAAACTGTTAGAATAGTACAAACCAGAAGAAACATGAATAAATCTTCATCAATTTGGTACATGTATGCTCTACGCTGGCAAAACGTCTGATTTTATATATGTTATTATGCCACGGCAGACATTGGTAGCCACATTCTAAAACTGTATTTTTCAGTAAATCAGCTCGAGATCCATATCCATTTTATTAAAATATTATTGACCAACTACTTTTGGCAAAATTTTTTAGACTTTACTTACTAAACTAGTGTGAAACGTGAGCTAGGCCCCGCATTAAAAAAAACTGCATGTATGTCAACTTTGTGTAAAAACTAAGTAGTCGTTAAACAGGAAGTAGATGACTAAGGAGCATAAAATTGCTATGCACCATATGGTTACAATAGTATAAAGCAATAGGAAAAATCTCATGCTTCTGCATGCTATAGTTGCTTAAAAACTGCGACAAAAATTTTGCATGCAGTCAACTATGTGTAAAAAATCTAAGTATTCGGAAAACAGGAAGTAGATGACCAAGGGGCATAAAATCGCTATAAACCATATGGTTACAATAGGATAAAGCAAAATGCAAAATTCTGCACCCAATAGTTGCTTTGAAAAGTGCGACATAAATTTGTGTTATGGACAAACGAACGAATGAACGGACGGACGGACGAACGGACGGACGGACGGACGAACGGAGACAAAGGTAAAACAGTATACCCCTCTTCGTCCAAGCGGGGGTATAATGAACATTAATTGGTAACAAATACAACCTAATACATGCATCAACAATGCTATTTATATACCTTGTATGCAATGCCAGCATTGTTAACCAAAATATCAAGTCCGCCATAATTATCTTTGATAAAGTCCCTCAAGTTTTTTATTGACGTGTTATCATCGATGTCAAGCTGATGATACTTTGGAGACAGTCCCTCCTTCTGTAATTGCGATACAGCGGCTTTGCACCGGTCTAAACTTCTTCCTGCCACAAAAACCAAACACATTGTCATCTCATTTATATAGAAGTAGCCGAATGAGTAAACATTTAACACGTCCACATCCTTCAGGAGTGTCATAGTAGTACAATATATCGTTTACATGACAGCACGATAATGAGTTTAAGGCAACTGTTCTCATATAACATGTAAAGTTTAATAATCTGGCAGTTATCTATTTAGATTTAACGCAGTTTCAGTATTTTTTCAGCTATACCGTGGCGTCAAGTTTTTATTGGGACAAGAAGCCGGAGTACCTGGTGAAATTTGCAGACTTTTAGCATTATTCGATGTTTATTGGAAGAGGAAATCGGAGTACAATTATCTGCTAAGGACCTCCGATATGTAGAAAAAACTGGCAGTCCTCGTCAATTAAAGTTTAATTCCAGCCCACCTTGGCCGTCGGTGTCGGCTGACAAACCGTACGTTGGTCTACAGTAGATGGGAAACTACATTGACCAAGATCCCGATTTATGGAGCTGAAAATTCTTCAGTTGTTAAACATTGTTAGTGACAGCGAAGATGAAAACGCCTCACATGTAAAAACGGGTCTTCAATTGATAAATGAGGCGAGTTGATTTAGTTGAGTATCTGCGGTTGCGCACAACCATTACGGTTTACCTCCCTTGCAATAGGAAACGAGCATTGTTTTAATAGGGTAGTATGTCGCAAATCAAGATTAAACCCCTGATGTATTGTGGGTGGCTTAAATCATAGGGAATATTAGATTTTAATTCCGACAATCTCATGGGGACTTTTGATGATTGATGTAAATATGTTTTTACGCTGACAGTTTTCATTTTTTCCCTTTATAACCTTAATTTGTTATGCCCTAAACACAAAGTTATCTTATTACATAAATTACACTACCATGTGCTTAATTTGTCTTAACATGGGCCTTAAAAAAATTATTTATCATATGTATAATAAAACAAAATTACTGACCAGTAAGATAGACGTCTCCATCAAACTGTTTACACAAAGCCTGTACGATAGCGTATCCTATACCCTTGTTTGACCCTGTAACCTGAAACGAAAACAAAAAGTTCATTCATCTAATAAAGAATATTGCTTGAATTATTTAAAAAAATACTTAGTATATTGGTCATACATGTAACCTCTCAATTTGTTTAAATTTACTTAAAAATACCAATAGGATACCAATTACTTGCTCAGAATATGTCATATGTTTCAGGCGATTCAATTTCAGCCCATCACCAAATGAAATATTCGCAGTTCTAAATGAAGACATTATAATTCTACTCCACCGGCTATTTGTAAGTTCGTTATATAAATAACTAAAATTACTCAAACTCTCGCCACCCTCACAAAAAGACACACCAAGCCTGGGTGAACGTGACGATGCCTACATTCAGAGTTTTAAATATTTAGGAAGCGAGTTTTCAAATTTGCTTACATACTGTTACCATGGCAAATATCATTTTCATTGACACGAATTTTTTTCTGGAATTGAATAACTGCATGGTACGTGTAACCACTTGCGCGTCTCCGGGTGGAGAATATGGACATCTCTTTGTGTGTGTGTGGGGGGGGGGGGGGGGGAGGCGAAGAGAGGGGATTAATTAATAAAATGAAAAGCATGACCCGGGCCAGTCAGTATCGTGTTTTAAGACTGTCCCGAGCGATGTACTGTATATGATTGAAATTATTTATAATATTATTAATATATTTTAAGAATTTCAAATTATCTGTTGTTATAATTGTTTACATTAAACTCCTTGTTGAAATATCAAATTATAATTAAACTAGTGCGATTATTTTAACAATAAATTATACTTACTACTGCAACCTTTTTGCTCATCTTAACAGATTCTGTTCTGCAGTTAAAATATTGTATCGATTCCCTTCAATGTTCTAAATTCTAATCCACGTATGTCCTAATATTTGACTTACCTGTGTACGAGGTCATTCGGTCGGCGTTGTCCTGCTTTCTAAAAATAGATTTGGGGACTCCTCGGATATATCTGGTAACCAAACACTAAAATACCGACACCGACGTAAAAATATTCAATTTCCCTCCAACATGTCACGATGCAGAGCAGACTATACGACAACGATAGCTATATAGAAAATATTGAAGAGTTGGCAGCTGAGTTTAAGGAAGCTAACAGTGTTGACAGGTTGAAACAATACATTCATAACCTTTGTAACGGGAAAACATGCATGTAGTTTGCTCACGCCTGCCGATGTCAACGAGAAATTCAGATAGGGTTGTTAAAACATTGCAGAGTTAAAGTCAAGCCCTATTTATCGGCAGATCCAGAAATATTTTGATAGGGGGGATTGACGCCTCGAAGCGCGATTTCCTATATATTTCCAAAAATGTATTTCATAAGGTAGGTGAGGGAGGGCAGCCCACCCTCTAAATTTGTCAAATGCCCTATTAAAAAACTTAAATGTCTTTTCTTATATCGAAATATTGTTTTGCATTTCCATGCATGAACCACAATGGCTTAATTAAGGTGGTTACACACAAAAATTGCATTAACACCGGTTCTGTGACTTGCACTCATAATAAATGCATGTACTCATGTCTTTAGTCGCAAAGAATAGAAATATTACTACCAAGTGGTGATAAAAAGTTTGCAAATACTGAATTTCTACACAATGTAAAGTCAATTATTTTAACAAAAAATAATTAAGGCCTATTATTGAACATAATTTAATGATTCGGCACAAAGGGATTTGAAATATTGCTTTATTTTATTTTTTTCAACAGCATACTGATACAATTTTAAACAAAAAAAGCTAATCTAGATGACAAGCAAGTAATCTAAAGTGTAAAATATATGTTTTTTGTGATTAAACAATAAGACCATTGAACCAAAACAATCTTATATTCAATTAAATATAAAAGATAATGGAAAAAGTTTCAGTACTTTTCATCTCTTGTTATCATGCAGTTTATTCATGTTATTAACTAAAAATAAAACAGTAACTGCAAAATATTTCTGTGTTTTCTCACATTTAAATATCAAATCATTCTGATATGACTTACATTAATTCAGGTGGGAAGGGGGGGGGGGGGGGGGTTACTTGGTAAATATAGGGTAATACGGATGTGCTGCCCAAAGTGTCACCTTTTTAGCTATCCGAAGTATATGAAAAGGTAGCTTTTTTTATTGAAATTTTGTCAATAGGAATGTGCAATGATATAATATATGAATATTTCTGATTTAACAGTTCAATATATGATTAGATCCCGGTTCATAAAGTTCTAAAATATATGAACCGAGAGTTTTCAAATCTCAGTCCGCAGACCTGTACCTAAAAGTATCCCTAGTCATCCCCCCCCCCCCCCCCAAACGTTGCAGATACGAAAAACACAATTCTGTCCGAACTTTATCCCCAGAAAAGTAAATGTTTGGTACATATGATCTCTTATTTTTTCCTAAAATATTGTCCCTTATGTCCCGACTGTGTTTATTATGATCTAAATTTAACTTTCATTATAGTTTGAAAAATGTAGACAAATAAAGGTTTATAGAGGAAATTAAATTTTTTTAAATATTTTTAATATCCATTTACCAGAAATACATGTTAAAATATATAATCAGAACATCTCAAAACAATGTTTAATTATATCCCAAAATCAATTAGAAAAACGTGATGGAACGAACCTTGACCCCGAACCAAATATTAGAACATTGTTACATAGTAGATTCATCTTGTACTTTTTCTCCATTTACCCTGACACCACAAATTAAAGGTGCGATCAAGAACAATCATTGACCACTTAACTGAAAAAGCAAAGTCTGCTAGAATTCGTACCTTTTTAAAATTACGTGTGGACTACCGAAAAGGGAGAATTCGTAACATATTTCTTTTTTTAACTTGTCACAGACTTTATGATTGTTTTGGACGAAGACGTTGTACGCGATGAGTACCCAAAACCTTCGACAAGAAAACTATCGATCTTTGCACACCTTGACCACAGTCGAACTAAAAGTACCTAGTACACTACTTGACCCCTGAAACTGCATATTGTTGCATATTGTGTAGTGATCGGTACACTTTCTTTTCTTAAAAAAAATATCCGGCATCTATCACATGAAAGTCACGACGGCAACATTCTTGTCTCGAGTGCCAAAGCTAGTAGAGATGAGCGCCCATAAACAAATCTTAACACATCAATTTCTATCTTAATCTCTATGTGGCCATAATCCAAGGCAACAAATATGTCTGGCCGTATCTCTTAACTGCACATTTCGAAACAATGGAGAAATGAAGGGTTTTGGTCCGGCACATGTAGAAGACGGTTTTTCGTTCTTTTTATATCTTTCAAACGAATTTGTGGTCATTGTCGAAAGACACAGCAAACTTTGTCGTAAGATTGATTGACTTGATGCTAATTGTTATGCACTTAATTCATCCGTGAACATCTAATAAGTGTCCTGATATAAACCCAATACGCTATTTTTGATTGTCTTTATTTTCTCTTCCTGACTTTTCTCTGGACATGGCAATGAATAACTCACGGGTTTCTAATTAAGAACAGGCACTTCATAACTCTTCATCTGAATGCATAAATGCTTTTATTGTGTTCGGGGGCTCACTTTCGTTTTTTTTGGGTTGTTTGCTTGCTGTGTGTGTGTTTGTACGAATCTGTATTTCTATCCCTTCCATAACTTTAGGCTCTTGTTAATTTTCGGTGTCGTATAATTACAGGTCCGGTTCCGCCCGGACCCATAATGTTAACATTTTTGGTCCGCTTTCTTTCGATTTTTGTCTTTAATTTATAGGTCCGTGGTGTAACCTAATCTAAGTAATTTCACTGCAAACTCTCGTGTATACTACTTTTCTTTTAATATCTATACTTTACTATACTTTGTTTCTCATTAACATACAATACATGATATATGATTTTATACATGCATGTGTGAACAACATAAATATCATACAATTACAGTTATTTAGTTTACTAACCAGGAGGAACGACCTTCGATAAAATTATCGAAATAAATTTTGCCCAATTTTCTAGTACTTTTACGTTTTTAGAATTAAATAATTGTTTTAATTTTAAAGTATTTCCATTTGTTTGAAAATATTGCGGTAAAAATTGATCTCTCTCTCTCTCTCTATGGAGAAAAGGGCATTGAAATATGTAGTGATATTCATCACCAATTTCTAACTTATTGCATAAAATACAAACGCGTTCATCTCTTGTAAATCTTCTTTTAATACGATAACATTTATACTTTGATGAATTAAAGATATCAGAGTATCAACGCTACCAATTTACGTTATCATCGCCAATTAAACTTGCATTTTTGAGATTTTAGCAATATGTGTTCTGTAGTTTCTTTTTGATACTGCTGGACCTGTGGTTAATCATGATGAATGTTAACCTTGGAAATATATATTTTTAAGACACAGGTGCACATTTTAAAAGCCTCGTAAATATTTTTATAATGTCCCCGCTCCGCTGACTGTATTTGCAAATAGACAGGTGGTTATAATGATATGGTTTAATTTTCTCTCCATGTCTGTCTGTGATACGAAATTCGCTTATAATTATTTTTTGCAGCTATGTATAGGATTACCGTTTTTTGGGATACATGTATAAATCTTTGTCACACTCAATTCCAGAGAATGTATCCCACTCGTATTTGTTACAACTCGGAAACTGTATGTTTAAGTGTTTCAATTATTGGTGTCATAAGCACGATCCAAAGCTCCAAGCAGTTTATGGTGTTTTTATTATAAAGAGCCATTGACCCATAAAATTTACAGTTCATAGGTCCAAATTGTTCAAAATTTAATAGGTCCGAACCCATACTAATTATAGTTTACGGGTCCGCCTTAGTTGATTAATTTAATATCTCCAGACCCATAAATTATACATTTTACAGATCCTACTTTACGTTTATTCTCTGACTCATGAAATTTACTACGGGTCCGTATTTCTTATTAAACTTTTTGCATATCCCGCAGCCCTAAAATTTACAGTTGTAGGTCCGCTTTTCAAACAAATTTTATAGCCAGGACCCATAAAATATAAAGTGTACAGTCTGCTATTTTTATTAATTTTTAAGTCATTTAAAAGCCTAATAACACATCAAAACAGATATAATGTAGCTGAAGAAGTGATCAAAATATACGCAGAAATACAGTTTTAAAAGTTAATGATACTCGTCGGAATTTTAGATAATACATACATTGATCCGAGGTTTAGACTATCAAGTTCAGCGATTTTGGACTTGTGCATACAAGTTTCCAGATATATTTTCAAAACCCATCGACGCGATCACGTTCCTTTCGCGTTTTCCGACAAATTATGGTGACACTTAAAAGTTTATGCCACTGACAGCTTCCAGATTGTAAAAGTGTAATGGATCTTCTGGTCTTCTTGGAATCCCTTCTGATAAGTGCATACATGTGTTTGATAATATAGATATTAAATTATAGAGACCCGGACCCGGACCCAAAATGTTAATTTACGTATCCGACCGGTTAGGTAAATTGGGCGGACCTATTCTTATACGGGCGGACCTTAAATTATAGAGACCCGGACCCAAAATGTTAATTTTACGTATCGGGTCGGATACGTAAATTGGGTGGACCTTAATTATACGACACCGGTCTCTTTGCTATTCAACTTAATATATATTACCTTGGTATGCATGTATCACAGTGAAGCTGCATTCCAGTCTCAACATTATTTGACGCCAATGTGCTTGTTTTACTTGGGAAAGCTCTTTGCATTTAATAAATGCTGGCGTATTTTTGTACGAAAGCTTGGTTTTTTTTTACCAGAGAACTCTTTATTTACAAATATATGTGATTCATATGTTGCTTGTTCCACGCGTGATTTTGTTGTTTTATTATAATTTGTATTCTGCAGTTTCAAGTTTTTGTAGATGTTCAGTTAAAAATATTTTATTCCAAAAATTTTTT
Organism: Limnoperna fortunei; assembly: GCA_944474755.1. Taxonomy (NCBI): domain Eukaryota; kingdom Metazoa; phylum Mollusca; class Bivalvia; order Mytilida; family Modiolidae; genus Limnoperna; species Limnoperna fortunei. Next base: position 64,824,479 of record OX104115.1, read on the forward strand.
GTTTGTTTAATTTGTGTTAAACACCATTTTCAGTAATTTTCCAGCTATATCGTGGAGTCTAGTTTTTATTGGAAAGGAAGACGGAGTACCTCAAACTTCGGTAAAGTGGAAATCCTTGTGAAATAAGATAGCATTAGAACACAACATGCCAGCACCGTAACCCTGCAATCTCCAAATTGTTGACATAATAATTCATAATTAATGTATACAATATCTGCACAACTTATTATACATGTATAGGTGATTGTTAAAGATAAAAAATACTAAGTTCCATGCAATAAATTTGGCTACGCCTGACGCACGTTTCGTCTATTCAAGTCTCATGACTACTGATCGAGATTCGTGTCAATTGGTTTAAAATAATGATACGCATTTGACGTTTTCGTAGTCATGGGTTTACAAGCTTGTGTGTTTTGGTGGGATCGTGAGGGAAGAAGCCATAATACCCATTCAGAACCCTAAATTCAGCAGAATCTGACAGTTCTTCTCATTTAAGGTTGGAGTCGAGCACACTTTGTCCAATATAAGGTTCAAACTCACAACCTCAGGTTTACACATATTAGTGATCAAAAGTCACAATGTCTACCAAGACCAATCAGCCACTGAGTTAAAATAAAGGTCTCGTATGGCACTTTCTATTAAATTTCGGTCATAAATGATTTAACAGAGAATTCGTTTCGGTAGCTAAAGGTGCCTTAGATGGTATGAAAAATCTGAATGAAATATAAGACGTAAAATAAATTAGTCTCAACGGGATACATAAAATCAAATTCAAACTTACAAGGCATAGCAATTTCGGAATATTAACGCGTAATGGTAATTACACGAGTAGGATAATAATAGAAATCTTTTCCGTGTCTTAACCGTCTTTTTTAGACAGTTATTTGACTGGCAAATCACATATTTTATTTGCAGTCTTTAAATTTCGCGACTGGTATATTTGATAGTAATTATTGCCCAAACATGGTATAATAAAACACTAGCTGACTGGATATTTGGGCAACAGTAAGGTTATATTTCCCCTCATACCAAGTCAATAAGTATACTCTATTTTTCATAACAACACATATTTCTATCTACATTTACTTTATAATCCTCATACATGTACATGCATTGCGTTAAACTTAAAAAAAATCCGATTAGTAAGAAAAAAATGCATGTTATTTACATAAGCATTAAACATATAAATTTTTGTTGTGGACAGCATTAATAATTTTAAATGCTTTATTAATGTTGAATATGGAAAACCATATTCTCATCTAGACAAGAGAATTATTTGATAATTTTGTAAAAATATGAAATCAAGACATTATTTTTTAAGAAAAATGGAAAAGATTCACGTGTCTTAAGAGCACTGACAATTCTATAAACATGATAAATACATGAATTGCATTTTTATTTTACTACAGATATGTTAACCAAAAATCAAATCACATAATAAATTCTAAAATATCTAAAAATACAGCTAAATCTACCTACAATTTAAATAATATTATAACGTTTATGTGAATGACGCTATAATGATAAATATAAAATTAAGACACGGTATTCTAGGTTTGGTGTCATCTTTATCGTTTATTTGTTAAGTGTTTTATTTTTTTCTCTTGTTAAATTAAGAGAGATTATTTATATTAAAGAATAGGGGATTCAATTTGTGTCACTGAAAATGTAGGTTCGCATTGCTTTTCTGATTGAAAAATGAGGATCGAAAATGGGGAGTGTCATTTTTTTCTAATTTCCTAGAGGTGCCCCTACGTATTCGAAATTTGATTTATTCCTCCAAAATGTGTTTAAAACTCCTTTTTTCTGTATTTTCATACCAAAGGTTGCATCTCTTTCCAAAATATAATTACTTTAACAATCATTATTGACCAATCGCGTTTAACCTGACAGTTTTTTCACGCTTTACTTTGCTCATAAAATGGCCGCGCCCATACCGTTAGGCATTAGTACATTCATACCAGCAGGGGCTAGGAAGAGCCAGAACTTGTGCGTCTTCTACCTGTGCACTGTAAAGAACATCTGTGACGCAATAGGTTATCAAATGCTCACAGTTGTTATTCTGTATGCTATCAATCTTTATCTAATTGGCATCATATGACAAACTAAAAATTCTTTCAGTCATATTAACTGCGTCTTCGTTTAACAATCTTTGCTCATATTGGCGTCAGCAGAGATTATCAGGATCAAAGGGTAACACTTCTCTCTTCTCTCTTCACAATAGCATTTCCGTTCAATAAACACTGCGTTTGGTCATCATGGGACGAAAAATGAATAACCTCATACGTGTTGGAGTCAGGATTTACTGTTACAATTGCGTGGTGCAAATAGCCGAATCTTTACACTGTTGTGACACTGTGGAGTTCGAATCCCGCTGAGGCTAATACTGTCATAACTTTGCTTACCCTCAGCGGGATTCGAACTCACACTGTTGTGACACGGTGGCACAATTTCGCCTGCACTATGTCCAGCGGTCTAACTTTGTCATCCTATATAATATATACAAAAATGCTGAATTAGGTAACTGTCAGATTAATACGTATTGGTTACGAAAATTCCATCGTCACACGTAAGTACCAATACGTATTAATCTGAGAGTGCAGGCGAATTAGTGCCACAGTGCCACAACAGTTTGAGTTCGAATCCCGCTGAGGGTAAGCAAAAATTTGACAGTATTAAAAATCTAATTCTAACAGTGTTGGCTGAATTTGTAGACGTACATGTATATGTAAATACCTTTCGTATACAAATACTCTAAACAAAACAAAAACTATAAATGAAAAGGAGTGGATATAGTAAATAATACAATTTTACCTGAAAGTATAATGAAAAAATAACTGATTCCCTCCTCTTTGTTCCGAAATTAGACATGGAGTGAATACTGGGATAACCAGTTTAAATATTTATATACCCGCTAGTTAGGGGCGGGAATGCATGCTTTTTAGTGGTAAGTGGGATATGTGCTTTTACTGTTAGTTATATAATACAGACTGTAAACGCAGTCAAGTCCGTAAATTTGTCAGACAGTCCTTAATGAGTGATAAATGAATGATTTGATGAATATATGATGAATTAGTTGAACGGAAAATATTCTGCATACATAATTTCAACACACCCAATTCTATAGTAGTAATCAAAATCGTGAATTCGGCGAAATATTCCCTCGGCGAGGTGAAAATTCGTCCCTGAATTTTTATTATATATGACCAAAAAAGATAAACAAATAAATTAAATGACAAAATGTATACACACAGTAGCATATATGTATAAATTAGATGAATATCCTACATTCCATTCTACAATAGGCTGCAAGTGCAACTCTACTATGAACGAATTGGGATATTCACTCAACAATGTAAAATATATTCACAGTGTCCAAACAACCTCAACCTGCACAATGTGAAATGAAATTAACCTCGTTCTCATATATAACCCGCTGCATGTAACTTGTCCAAGAGTCGGCTAATTTAGCCGTCGTATGAACGCCATCGACTAACTTTGAGAACTGAAAACGAATTTTATTTTACTTCTTCTTGTGAAGAAATGAGTGTAGAAAAGGTGTTATCATACCATTTTCATTGTTCACTTAGTAATTAACCTGTTCACGTCAAACAATATCTCGTGCAATTTGTTTTTGCATTTCGGAATAATCTGCAAAATGTAACAAATAATCCGTCTTGCCAATGTTCTGTCTATGTTCATTCTACATAAAAAAAAACTAGATGCAGTAATAGTGGCAAACACAACTTTACCTCCACAACTTTTAATTCTACGTTCACAGTCTGTAATTAATCTTTTCAACCTAGAACAATGACCTATACTAAAATCTAACAATGACTCTTCAGAAACAGAATTTCAATTCTTACACTTAGGCAACATGCAAATATCAGGAATTCTAAAACCAAATATATGACTTTATCAAACATTTCACTCTGAAGTTTCGATAGTGCCAAACGACATAATTCATCCAATTTACCACCAGGTTTTACTACAATTTTTGATCGTGACGCAACGAAACTTTCCCTCTACTAGACGTAAACAGATTTGATTGGGGATGATTGCATGCCATATTTAACAATGATAAATAAAGAAACATTCACTAAATATTATGAACACTGAGAAAGAAATAAATACAATAAAAGTAACTACTGATACATAATAAAATCCCGATAAAGTTCGGGAACTTCAAGCTGTCTTGTCGTCCTACGTAAAACAGGTTCAGACGACTCGGCAACCTCGAGCTCTTTGATGTTATTCTGACTAACCGATTCCTCCCCAACTGAATGAATCTCAAATCAATATAGCGCCGAAATTACAACTATTCGCTGAAAGCGAGATAGAAGAGTAATTTTCATTCAAGCAATCCGAATATATATCTGAAAATTGACTGACACCCGACTGTCTGTGAACAAATTCCTGTGTTAAGAGATTAAGTGAGCCTGATGTGATTCAGAGGTACCTTTATACACAGGATTTGTTAATATATCGACATCACCGTCGCTATTTTCCTCGTCTATGGGATCTCTTACCTTGTGTATCAACTTTCCATCGTGATTGGTATCAATTGTCTCAGACAACTAACCTCTATTTCGCCTTCCGGAGACGCGTTCTTGGAGTACTATTTCATCAGTTGGTAGAGAACATATTGGTAATATCATGTTTCTGTGTACCGTTACCTTTTTTGAACGACCATATTCTGGTCTGTGGACATATACCAGTATCTTTGGATCCGGTTTGGGATTCTACTATTGAGGGTCTCTTTCCCACCTGTTTTGGAGTTTATGCTTACCTTTAAATCCAACCTGTAAACGCAGTCAAGTCCGCAAATTTGTCAAACAGTTCGAAATGAGTTATACATGAATGAGTTGATGAATATATGATGAATTAGTTAAACGAAAAATATTCCGCATACATAAATTCAACACACTTTATTCTATAGTAGTAATCTAAATCAAAAATCCGGCGACATATATATATATATATATACATGTACTATGTCTATGTCTATGATTCACCCCGGTTAATGAAGCTATATTTTTATATAGCGGATTTGGCCGAGGGGTCTAGACCGCTGGACAGTGCAGGCGAATTGGTGCCACAGTGTCACAACGGTGTGAGTTCGAATCGCGCTGAGGGAAAGCAAAAATTTGACAGTGTTAAAAATCTAATTCAAACAGTGTTGGGCTTAATTTGTAGACGTATATATATAAATATTTGATATTAACCCTGTATTTCTGATGTTTCAGAAATCCGCTGGATAGATATATTATATGGTTGTCACAATACTTAGACGTTTGTATATAATTTACTTACTGTGACTGTATGACGAGTAACTTTGTCATCCTATATAATATATACAAAAATGCTGAATTAGATTACTGTCAGATTAATACGTATTGGTTACGAAAATTCCATCGTCACACGCTAGTACACATGTACTATGTCTATGTCTATGATTCACCCCGGTTAATGAAGCTATATTTTTATATAGCTGATTTGGCCGAGGGGTCTAGACCGCTGGACATAGTGCAGGCGAATTGGTGCCACAGTGTCACAACGGTGTGAGTTCGAATCCCGCTGAGGGAAAGCACAAATTTGACAGTGTTAAAAATCTAATTCAAACAGTGTTGGGCTTAATTTGTAGACGTATATATATATATATATATTATATATATATATATATATATATATATATATATATATATTTGATTATAACCTTATTAATAGTGCTACTTACTTATACACCTGTACAAACGTGTAATAGCACTAACAAAAAAACATTTTCGTTAATTAGAAGACATCGTATACATATTATACGTATAATGACAAAAACTTTTTACCTGTTATTGTCATTTGCTGTAAAAGTTGTAAAAACACTGATGATGCCTGTTGGTCAGGCGAAATATTTGTGCAACTTTTAAAGTATAAAACTTTGTTTTCGCTTTAATTATGTATCTAAATATTGTTGTACAACCTTTTAAACGAATATATTATTATTTTTGTCTGTACAGTATCGTTATCTACTTAACGATCCAACATCCCGTACGAACAATTGTTAACTATTTCTTTAGACATCTATATATAGTCCAATAACACAACTCTAACAATTCCACAAAAATCGGGATTTCTATTGTATATAGTTCGTCTCAAGAAAAAAAATTCTCGTAAAATTGCAATGATACGACTACCTATCTATGCATCTATCTATTTGTCTGTCCGTCCGTCCGTCCGTCCGTCCCTCCCTCCCTCCCTCCCTCCCTCCCTCCCTCCCTCCTTCTCTCTCTCTCTCTCTCTCTCTCTCTCTCTCTCTCTATCTATCTATCTATCTATCTATCTATCTATCTATCGTTGTGAAGCATTAGACATCAACAAACTTATATCCAGAAGACCTTTAGCGACTGTTTTCGTTGCAGCAACATCATTGTATCTGTTCTTCTAGCATAAAAAACAAAAGAAAGCATGTTAGTGATAAATTGTTTCATTCGGTTTTTTATCACATATTTGCCAATAATTTGCCACACATTTGTTGAATAATCAATTCTTTCATCGCGTATTCGTTAATTTCATATACTATTCAAGTTTACCATCGAATAATAGGTATTCGATAATATTAGATTATAGACAGAAAAAAGTAGAGTATACGATTAAGTATCCTTGGCAAATGGTGACGACTCTATTAATGGCTAAAATTCACAAACCGTAAGTCGCAAACACCAATGGTCTTTACCAATGGTATCTATCAATTAATAAATACAATAAAAGTAACTACTGATACATAATAAAATCCCGATAAAGTTCGGGAACTTCAAGCTGTCTTGTCGTCCTACGTAAAACAGGTTCAGACGACTCGGCAACCTCGAGCTCTTTGATGTTATTCTGACTAACCGATTCCTCCCCAACTGAATGAATCTCAAATCAATATAGCGCCGAAATTACAACTATTCGCTGAAAGCGAGATAGAAGAGTAATTTTCATTCAAGCAATCCGAATATATATCTGAAAATTGACTGACACCCGACTGTCTGTGAACAAATTCCTGTGTTAAGAGATTAAGTGAGCCTGAAGTGATTCAGAGGTACCTTTATACACAGGATTTGTTAATATATCGACATCACCGTCGCTATTTTCCTCGTCTATGGGATCTCTTACCTTGTGTATCAACTTTCCATCGTGATTGGTATCAATTGTCTCAGACAACTAACCTCTATTTCGCCTTCCGGAGACGCGTTCTTGGAGTACTATTTCATCAGTTGGTAGAGAACATATTGGTAATATCATGTTTCTGTGTACCGTTACCTTTTTTGAACGACCATATTCTGGTCTGTGGACATATACCAGTATCTTTGGATCCGGTTTGGGATTCTACTATTGAGGGTCTCTTTCCCACCTGTTTTGGAGTTTATGCTTACCTTTAAATCCAACCTGTAAACGCAGTCAAGTCCGCAAATTTGTCAAACAGTTCGAAATGAGTTATACATGAATGAGTTGATGAATATATGATGAATTAGTTAAACGAAAAATATTCCGCATACATAAATTCAACACACTTTATTCTATAGTAGTAATCTAAATCAAAAATCCGGCGACATATATATATAATACATGTACTATGTCTATGTCTATGAT